>LQNS02278174.1:28644322-28657134 GCA_001587735.2 Parhyale hawaiensis | reverse complement strand
CCTACAACGGGGCTCTTTGAAAGAGACCTCAATGATCGCTTGCGAAACAACGGTCAAAAACTCAAACATAAAGCTCGAAGAACGACCTTAAGTCAGCAGTTCTTTCCGTATTTCATAGTCAGCATTTGGGATAGACTCACTTCAGATGTTGTTAGTGCGGAGTCAGTCAACGCGTTTAAAAATCGTGTTGACAAATATTGGGAGAGACATCCTCCGCAGCTAAGATCTCCTCCTCCAGGAGTCGCAAACTCTTAACGGCCAAAGCTCCCGAGGCCACCTTAATCCGTCTCTTTCTCTCTCCCGCTCCAACTACACAGTTTGTTGTCTATAAGCTCCACATGTCAGCGGCTCTTGATTGTGCTTGCGTGCATTCAAGATTGTATCTTGGGGATAGACTCCTCACCCCCCTTTTTTCTCTTTTCTCCTGTCCTCTATATCCTACTAACTTAATGACAATAGCTCATAGAGTGCGAGGGCGTATGTTCCGGTGTCTCTTTGGGAATAGACCTATTGGTTCGTCTACTGCCGCTTATCTAATCTAATTCCTGCAAATTTCATGGAGATTTCTTTCATAACTATTTGAGTTTTGTTATAAAAAATAACAAGCAGACACACATTCAAACACATGGGTACAACGGATTTTCACCAACAGGTAATCATCTGTACCCCGGAACAAACCTAAAATCCCCGTATCTTTCATAAAGATCTCTTCATTACCTTTTAAGTTAGCTTGGTGACAGATAAACCAACAAACAAAGCAAAAACATAACCTCATTGGAGGGGATAATTAAATAAAATGCTACGGTAGTTAACTGAACAGAGACATAGTTACGAAATAGCAGCTCAAATTGAAAAAAACTCAAAGAAAGTAACTGAGATTGCATTCAGAACAGAAATTCCTAATTAATTGTATGCCATCCAGGAGAGCAGAAGCACAGAGAAATAATCGACAGGAATACCCATATCACTGAACAGGTATCGAAAACTGTGGCATTATGCACCTGGAGGGCTAATTTTACAAGTTCAGTAACCCTCTTAACTTTATATTGTAAAAGTTGTTTTAAGCCTTCCTAGACACAACTATGGTGTTTCAAGAGCGGAAATGGAAGGGGCATGTAGTATGTTAATAGGCACGTGGATATTTCCACACAGGATCAACACACAGGGGAATAGCAAGTCAAGAAAGAAGAACAGAACAAAGTACTATGATTATGGGTAAGAAAATAGAATGAAGTAAAGTGGACACGAAACACAGAAGTCCCGAAGACCTACCTGAGGCTGAGGCAACCTACAGAGTCCCCTCGCAGGCGCTAATCTTACCACATAGCCCATCGCGTGCCGCAAGGTCATGGACAAGTTTACAACAAAATAAACCGCATTTCATGCTGTTCTGCCGACATGACAGAGTTAGACTTAAAACAAATAATTCACGTATACTCTGTTGCACCATTTTAGAACAATCTTGCATCAGTCTCACTCGAATAATGTAAAGCTTCATGCAACATTCCAACGCAACCGAGAGTAAAGTTATGCGGTCATTCCACGCTGTTGTCAACCTGAGGCTAAAATTTGAAAATTCCCCAAAAGTAGCTTTTATATATACCAAGTTAAAGCTGAAGACCTCTACTTTAAGAATCTGAAAACAAAACACAAAAATTATCAACCAAATTTTTGTAATACTCCGCCATAGATGAACAATTTCGTAAAAAACCTTAATACAGTTAGTAAAATGCAACGGGTTCAACTCATAATTTTTCATAGTACTAAGTCAACATTATGCTTCAAAACAATGTTACATAGCGATTGCATTTGGAAGTCAAGGATAAATTTTTGATAGTTGAAATAATTATCATCGTGGTAAGTCACATATATTGCATATTCACATATAAAACATTATTGTTAAAATGCGTTATAAGACCCTAGGACTACCTAAAGGTTGTTTAATTGCTTTATTTATATCATTTTTTATAAGAAATTTGCAGTGTAACGATCGTCACGATATATTTGTAACAATCGTCACGGCGCTTCTTTGGCTTCTACACACATTTGGATAGCCTAATCCTTCATCTATAACTCCCATATAAAGTATTCAGATATCTCTTTGTACTTTCAGAGATTTTTGCACTTTTGTAGTACTAGGTCAAACTCAAGGTTGCATCTGCGTAACGATCGTCACGGCCACTTCAAAAGTAAATAGCTAAAACAACAATAATCATAGAAAGTTGGGATAGCTCCATTAGCATTATTAGACACTGGTACTATTATGGTAAAAACCATATCAGGCTACTCATACAACTTTTAAGGTTGTAGGCTCAAGTTTGGCAATAAGTATGCTCCAAATGTAGCGATCGTCACGGTGCAATGACTATGTCAAAGTAATCATGTTTTCGAGTTGCACGTTCATACACGAACTGTATGTAATATCGATAGGGTTCTGTGGCGTTTAAGTAAATTAGTAAAGTATCACCATGCAACTAAGCACAAAGCTACCGTAAGGTTAGGTTAGATTCGTTTCCGCCCCTCTAATAGCATTTTACACTTGCCTTCATACATATTTCAGAACAATTTTTCCTGTCATTATCAAAAATAGAGAAGAACTTTTTTTTTAATTTAACCCCATTAAGTGTACAGGAAAATCCCACTAATATGATGTCGAAGAACATAGAAGTCAATAAACACAGCCTCGATTTAGATACCGAGACCACGATTAAGATATGAAACATACACTTTTCCTCAATCAACATATGCAGTACATATTTACAGTACATAGAAAATAGTTCAGTAACTACTTATTCGATAACATAGATTCGGTTAACATAGCCCATAATCCCGTATGTTAATCGGGCGTTTCCCGTATTTTCAATCGATAAATCTGTCAACTATGACCATGCCACAAAGTACAAAGCTAGTCCGAGACTAATATGTCTCAGTCCAATCGCACTTAATTCCACAACATCTTCGTCACCCAGGCCGCATCTGCCCGCAGGACCGATAGCATCACCTGCACACCCGGGGTGCCGTAATCTCTTGCATTACGGGAGCTGTGCACTTGCACGGCAAGGAGGCCCTTCCATATTCCGTACCTGACAGGATGCCCGTAGGAATATCACAGAGACGACGGATGTGAAGCACTTCAGCGCACCAGTCTATTGGGTGGCGCTCAATTGGAGAGACGGCGTCAGATCAAATGCAATCATTGCCTTGTATATTAGAGTTCAAAGTATACCGATAGCGGACATGTAGGAGGATGATAGAGAGCACTGCTGCAACCCTCTGATGATATTGGTTCCCATGGATCAGGGACGATGGTCTTGCCAAATATAACACCACTTGATGTGGAAATCAATATCATGTAGTTCGAATGGAAGTCAGTAGTTAGGGGACGGCGGTGGCAAGGAAATAATAATTTTCCGTTTCAAAAGCTGCAACTACTCATGGTATTGCTATTTAATAATGTATAAGAAATATAGAGGATGTAATATGTAAAAAGAAAATGTGAAACGATAGGAAACTCCTCCATGGGGGACGACAGCGCATAGAAACAGCATGCAAAAAAAATAAGGCTAGAATGTATTAACCGCTTTCATGTCATACTATGAGCGATTCAAAGTTTTTACAGAGAGAAAAATGACCCGATGAATTTACAATAACTGTGATAACTGTGTACTTTCTGTTGGGATTTCTGATAACATAGATGAAATGTGCATACATTCATCTGAACTTAGCGTTGCAATGCCTGTTGTGTTCTAATGATAGTATCATATTTCTCTATGACCTGCAGTCTATCCTCGATTTCTAATGCAGGCTTTAACCCTAATTGACGCCGTTCAATGGTACTGTATGGTTCCCTTTCAAACCGTATTCTTCCATTGACAATTTATTTGTTGTTGAGTGTACAGGGGCTTAAGTCATGCACAGAAATTGTGCGAGTTGCTATATTTCTTACTGATAATTAAGAAAATAACGCCCCTTTCACCAGCAACATCGACACACAGTGAACATTTTTAAGCCACACGGAAGCCAAGAACTAGGATCACCCTGGAGGGGGATAATAAGACACGGCGAGAGCTCTAATCTACCACTGATAGTCCTGATTAAGAAAGTTTCGCTGCTAAAAAGCCTTCCGCGCCCTCGCCACGATCAAAGGCCGAGTCGCCCTAAAATATCGCTGACGAAGTAATAATTTTAGCGAGAGCTCTTTTTTATGGTCGAGTTCTTCTCGATAGGTCGTCCGCAGCTCTTCCCGTCGCGATGCAGGAAATTAAATATCCGCCTAATGGCTTGCTGTGCATGAAGCCCTTAACTAAACAGTTTTTAAGAAGTGCATGTTAATAAAATGTTTAAAGCTGGATCTATTTTTATAAGAGCGAATTTACACGTTATATGAACGCGCTCTTTCTCGTTCAGCTTTGCGTCCCAATGCAGTGCTGTGTCTGTACGTTTGAACGGCAGAAACCTGCACAAGTTTCTGAGTTCTAATCTAGTCCAAATATTAGGAGATCTCAATCCTTATTAATGACACTTGCTAACACAACTGCCAGTGTGACCAACTTTGTAGTAAATCGTTTGATACACGCACAGTTGTGTTTAGGACACAGCAACATCTTCGGATGCTACACTGAGGGAACACATTCATCTGATTGTCATATGAACCAGCCGTAGTTTGATACGTATAATTTCCTGAGACAGTGCCGGCCCGAACACAAGATAATAAAGTGATAACAGTAACACTCTCCACGTACAATCCACTAAAGCACTAAATTTAATGGGAAATAGACCAGAATAGATTGCGTGACTAAATAAATCTATTATTGTCAGTCGGTCTAGGACAATTTTACCCCAGTGACAACTAGTACATGAAACCATTATCAGCAGTGCTCTCTCAAAACACTTGCACTAAAAAGCTGCCACTGACAGCCAGTTGGGACATTAAAAATGTGAAGCTATTTACAAGATTGACTGCATGTACACAGTACACTCTTAAGGTAAATCACAACATTAAATTTCACAACCCATTTGTAGAAAGCAAAGTTACGCTTCGGTATTTCAGTGGAACCATCGAGAGTAATTCATTTAACCTGTTCTGAAGCGCTTGACCGTCCAAGTAAGAGGACTCTACAAATGCTGAGCGAAGTGAAGCTTCATCAGCTCCTTTGTGACTAAAATGCCAGGGAAAAGGAAAAATAAAAACCGTGTGTAAAGGAAATTTTGCTAACCCAAGCACTCTGGGGCATATTACAAACGTCTCTAAGTATAAAGTTAGGAAAATCATTTTTTTATTCGCTACAACATTAAAACACAATAAAATAATTGTTCATATGATGATGACTATCGCAATGGGCACATGCATACTGTATAGTGAAAAATTAAAAAAAATTAATTTTATGAGAAAATTTTCCACTCCAGATAACTTCAACAAAAGATACTAATTGCCTACATAGAAATATAATGTGGTGAACTGAGGCATAATGTTGAATTATATATAGAGCAGGATCTAGTAAACTCACACTCCATGCAGAGCATCATCATGCATCATTGTCGCGACGTGACGATAATCTGTGAACTTCTGAGAAGTTTACGCTCGCTGTTTCATTTCCTCAATCTAACAGCGAAAAAGTAATGAACTCGATAAAAACAATTTGGACTGTTCACCAGCCAAGAGCAAAAAATGAAACTCATTTCATTTAATGTTGAGATGGTAGAGGTTAGGCGTGGCCTCTGCACACCCTGGAGACTTGGCGAGAGTGTGGTCGTGCTGCTGTTTTCGCAAGGGTCCCCTAAAAACAATGTCGTAGAGGTCGCTATCGGAGTTAAAACTTCTCACTTTTGTTTTAATGGAGCTGTAAACGAGAGCTGCGTGAGTGCCATTTTACCAGGCGTGTTAAAAAGTCCCAGGGGATGGCGGCGCAGATGGGAAACACATCTAAAACGAGAGTCTAAAGATGCAGTTTAAACTTCAACAGGGGGATGAAATCAGAGACCGTAACTGCAATGGTAGCAATGCCTGTGGAAAGTATGCATTGCAGTTTAACACAGCATTAATAACGAGTAGCTCCCGCAACTATTTTCTTTTCGTACACGGATAATTAAATTGAATAATTATCAGTAAGGCACTGATTGATTCATGGTCGTTACTGATGTGTTTCATGGCAAGTTAATCTGTGTTAGGTTTGCTGCTTCGAGAAGTAATTTGAACTTCCGAAGCAATTAAAAATTCTCACATTTGTCAATAAGCCTGTTGTCACAAAAGAATAACTCTTCACTTGCACTTCAACTAATTTCCACATTATAATTCTAAATTTGAAGACCGTTTTTGTCTACCGCGTCCCTGCTACAGGTTAATACATTTATTGTTTTGTTCCAAGCTGTCGTGCTTGGATATAGGTAACACTGGACATTATTACAAAGCGCGTATCTATCAGCATTTAGGTGTATCCAGTAGAACTATTTTACCACGAGTGCAACCTACACATTCTGCTCCCAGTTTCCATGCAGAGCAAAATAACTGTCCTATCAGCGAGAAGGATATCTCCATCATGAACTTTTCCACCCCACTCGAACTCACAACTTTAGAATCTCTCTATATCCAAAGAACAAAACCTAACCTTAACATTATGACCTCGGCTGCACCTCTACACACAATATTCGCTGCCACGGTAGCTGCATGCTTCAGTTCTCAGCTCTAACACCATGTATCGCTCCCTGGTTCGATACTCCGCCAGACACTCGAGCTCTTTGCAGATCTTGGTGTGCTGACTAGGTAGTTGTGTGTGCATGCACAGCGCTGTGGCAGAACTGCCTTCCTCAGAGATGAGGGGTGGGGGGTCTCGGGTCATTTGTTCCTTCCGTCAAATCGGCGCCATAGTTCTTGGTGACCCGAGGGCGACTGCGACTACACCTACTCATCTGGAGCCAGTGAGCCTATACCTGCAGCACAAACCAGTGCATGTGGGTTTCACAGGTGAGGGTGTGGTCTAAGTTGACTTTACCTTTACCTTCCTAAGTCCTCTGAGTCCACAAGCATTGACATCCGGACCCTCCAAGGTGCTTCAGTCATTTGTATTTCAGACCCCCTAGTAACATCTCTGTTCCACATTACTTCAAGAAAAAGGGAATTTTGTTTGTAAGATGGATTATCCTTTATATTTTATTTTCTGAAGAGATGGGAGGAATTCCCGAAACGCCGCTATTTCATTGACTCTTTGTCGACCTTTCTGTCTGTTTGTATTCCTCGTAGTTCATCTGTGTAATGTCTGCAGCAGGACAACAGGAACCATATCGTGACGCTTCTAATGGTGCTGCTCCTACATTGACGGCGGCGAGTATCTTAAATGCCAATCGTAATAGCGATGTTTCATTTGCAGGTCTGCAATCAACATCATGCATCAGTACTGCAGCAGGTCACGTGGCCGCAAAATGTACAATGTAATCCTTTGTCTAGTGTTAGTAAACCAAGCACAACAGAGCTAATCAAAGGGTAACAGCTAAAGCAAAGTGTCCATTTATAGTAACTCCACAAAATATGGCAAAGGCATTTCATATCAAGTATAGCAAAGAAAAAACCGATCGACTACGGTTCGAAAATTCCGTAGGCTGGTCATAATTTTGTAGTCTGATTCAATACAAGTTGTTTAGAAACATTACAGCTGCAGATCCTTATAGTTGCAACGTTGCAACCGACTGAGCGTATGAAAGCAAAATCAATATTCTTTCTTAGCGTAAAATAAACGCAAGACCACCTACATAGCAAAATAACCACCCTGTGTATTCAGTATCAAATATCCAATTAATCCCACTGGGCTGCGACGGACGCTCTCAACAAGAATGGCAGCCAATTTGCAATAACACATGCATGGATCCCTGGCCCAAGAGCCGTGAAGTTAGTTCTTATACTTCAGAATATGAAAGCCATGCGAGCAGCAAGCTCTCTCATTCACATTTAAGTGCTTCGTTTGTTCTACGAATTCCGAGCGTGGGCCGCGCATAGGCCAATCCGGCACCGATGAGTGCAAAACAAGAGTGTCGTACCATGGAGAAGCGGCATGAACCTGATTGATATAGAGGGTTACAACATAATGAATTAAAGCGTGGAGCATGTACTCGTACTATATCGAGAAGAGGATAATAATGTGGCATGGCACTGTAGTCAAGTGTAGCGATCGTGGAGAACATCAAAGAATCTACAAAAGTACCTCACCTGATGGTATTGCCAAAAAAAAGGTCGCCGTGCCGACACTGTGAAGGACCCTTTATCAAGCAAGAAACGATCAGATGCTAGGATTTTCAAGACTGTGACGAAAAATACAACGGGGATATCGACCAGTAAAAGTTGCCACGGCTAATTTTATCTCGGTGAAAACCATTTTCAGTAGTAAAAAAAATCAACATGAAAATAAGTGGAATCTGTTTCAGAAGTTCAATTGAATTTTCAGGTCTTACGGCACTAAATGACACTGATGCAAACAGTGTAAATTGTTGTATTGCAGAGCAAAATTGTGTTAATTTCTGAATATCTCCCACATATATTCAAGTGAAAGTTAGTGCCCTGAAAATTGCAATTGAGTGTGTAAATTAACGAAGTTCTGATTGCACTCATACAATATATTAAAAGTTCCGTATTTTAAAACTATTTTTTTCTTCTACTGTCAATCGCTTTATTGCAGGAGGCTGAAAATGTGTATTTAGGGTAATAAAACTATTTCAACACCATAATTGCATATAATTTGTGCAGTGAACCTCTCCGTAACAATAGAAACAAACAGAATGAATGAATGAATTTAACAGTTATGAAAGTTATTTGAAGCAAGTTATTTGTCGGTTTCACTTCCATTCTTTGAAATTACATTGAACAGTTTTCTGTCTACCGGGAGAGTCAGTCGGTGAATTTACGATGATGATAATGGTACCAGTAACATGAGAAATTTTCTTCAGCCAGAGGTTGCCTTTCGATATAAATCAGACTCGTCCTCCCCTAACCTCTCTTTTCAAAATCGACCAGAGCTGTTCAGCGGGATTAAGGTCACGAGAGTATGGGGGTCAAGTCACAAGACGCTTTCCTCTGATGCCCTGAGTTTCAAAGGAAGGAAGTCGTAACCTTCGCCGAGTAGGATGGAGCATTGTCGTGTATGAAAATCATTTGATGGTAACGTAATAATGTTAGGTCATCGAATCATAGTGACACACGCTCATTAAGAGATGCTATGTAAATTTGACCCGTAAGTTCGACACTCTCTGCACTCGAAAAAGTCCGATAAACTCGTCATCAATGATACCGTCCCAAAACATAACACCTTCGCCAATTTGTTGGCGTCGTAGTTGATGCAGAATTGAAACTCCAAGAGGACTGCCCACTTTGGCCATTCCACCCTGGCCGTACAGGTGTCAAAAACGCCATGCGCTATGTGCGTTTGCGACGACAATGTGTACGTACATTGCTATGCTTACGGGCGGCGTTCATATTCGTGTGCTGTGCTGCTGGCTGTATCGCAGATTAGGTTAGGCTACGTAAGGTTAGGTTATGTACGTTAGGTAAGGTTAGGTAAGCTTAAGTTAGAAGGTTTGACAAAGTGAGGTTAGGTAGTGCTTATTATAGTGCTTCTGGTGGATGTGACGCGGCAAGAAAAGAACGCAGAGAGATGAACGTACACAGAATGGCGAGTTTGACTTCCGTGCATCTGGGCCATCAAGGGTAGCTTCAGCCCTACCCGCTGAGAGAACGTTTTGGAAGCTTGTTTTCATGAAATTTCGTGTTTAAGCAATGATATTTTCGTAGTGGGTTTGGTTCGACGGAGACCTGCGACAGCCTAGCTAATTCATTCAGTACATTGTGTAAAATTTATCTAGACTAAGGAGTGATACTAAATTATTGGAAGATTTGTCAAATTTGGAAACCCTCGTGCTCTTTAGATGTTTGCAAACTTTTCTACGTATTTTTCGAATGTCACGGGGTGAAAGGTTTTTTTCCGTGTTCTTATCTTTCCTTGGTTTGGTGCTGGAGTTGTACGCGTATATATATATATAAAACGAAGTTATCCAATTCCTTACAAGCTCCTTGACTAAATCGACGAGAGATAAACCTTCTACAAGGCCTGCAATAATCCGTTCCTTTTTGGTAGCCGTCAAGCGTCCTTTTCTTTGCATTATCAGAGACCTGCAATAATGCGATTTACAATTAAAATTGGTTCACAATAGAGAAAAATTTATATCCCTTTAAAATAGTGCATGAATTCAAGGGAAATTTGGTTAGTTTACGTACTTTGTTGTGATTTTTAAGGGTACCAATTTTTACTTCTGTGCGATTTATATTACTGCAGAAATTAACAGTTGACCTGCAATGAAGCGATTTACGCAGTTTATAGGTCATGGCCATCACGTACAATACATAACCATGGTCAACAAAATTGAAGTAACTTAACGAATCAATGGCCGAAACAACTTTTTAGAGCTAATTTTGTGGTGCTGAATCCAAATCTGTTGTCAGAATTCCGCTGTCAAGTCACAATTTCAAAATCCAGGCATCCCAAATTTGACCCTTAGTTGGTAAAAATCTTAATACTAATATCATATTCAAGTTAAAATGATTCAATATAGAATAATAAAATACTAACTAAACGCGTCGACTAGCAAAGAAAATTGAACGTTTCGGGACGGACAAATCCCATCTTCAGAAAAAAAATACAGAATCTATCTAAAATTAATGTTTATTTATTCAATCGTAGTTAGGGGAGCATAGGTGTGGTCGGGAGGAGGTCTAAAAGGCAAATGAGCGGAGCTGCGTGTAGAGTCACTCTACATCCATAGGAGCAGACCTAACCTTAACATTATGACCTCAGCTGTACAGCTTCATACAGTTTACCAGTAGACTCACATCAGCCGACTGTACAAGAGCTGACATCCGGCCTCTCCACGCAGCTCCGCTCATTTGCCTTTTAGACCTCCTCCCGACCTTACCTATGCTCCCCTAACTACGATTGAATAAATAAACATTAATTTTAGATAGATTCTGTAGTTTCTGAAGATGGGATTTGTCCGTCCCGAAACGTTAAATTTTATTTGTTAGTCGACGCGTTTAGTTAGTATTTCATATTCAAGTTGTTTAACACCTGTGATTTGCCCCCTACGAAAACTAATACTTTTTTTCTTTATCAGGGTGCTTTTTACTAGGTGAAAAAAGTTTCTGCATAAAAATATGACTGCCTGTATTTCAAGAAAACGTCGTAGGAAATGTATAAACGAGCCCAATTTATTCTGTTACATATGTGGCCTATACAACCCTAAAAATATGCAAAGAAGTATTAAGAAATTCACAGAAAAGGTGTAGAATACATATTTTCAATTTCCTCTTAATCACAAAAATAAGGACTGGGCCCCGCATTCAGTTTGCAATCCATGTAACAGCCACCTCACTGATTGGAGTAACAGCCACCTCACTGATTGGAGTAACAGCCACCTCACTGGTTGTAGTAACAGCCACCTCACTGATTGGAGTAACAGCTACCTCACTGGTTGTAGTAACAGCCACCTCACTGATTGGTTTCATGGGAAACGCCCATCTAGCTTGAAGTTTGTCGTGCCTATGATGTGGAGGGAGCCAAGCAATCATTTGGACGACTGTTGATTTTGTCTTAGCAAGATCAAAGGATAGACAGCGGAAAAATAGGGGCAAAGGTCACTATCCAGACGTTCCATCTGCAGCTAGACCTATTCAACATGGCTCAAGTCTTCCAGTTCCCATACCCGCACAAGACTTCAACCCGAGTGACGGTGAACGCAAGACCGCTACAGACACATCAGCTACATTTCAATCAGAAGCTGAACATGTCCGGCATTTGTTAACTCAAGCAGTCCTTAATGACTTGATCAGAGACCTGGGTTTGTCTAAAGATAAATTAGAGCTTTTAGCTTCAAGACACAAGCAGCGAAATCTGTTGTAAGAAGACGTCCCAATATTTGCCAGAAAGAGGCACAGTGATGTTTCAAACTTCTCTTCCACGAAAAAATCATAGTGTTACTGCCATGCCGCTGGAAGTCTCATGGTACATTTTTAACATTATTTTTGCTTGCCTAATATTTATCATAATAAAATCATGTTTCATAATATTGTCGTAGCTACTTTTATTTCACTAGTTTTCTTTGAATTGTTGGGAAACAATTTTTTGAATAAATTGGGTTTGAAAAATGGCCATGTTTTATCATGAATTGTACAATTTTAGTAAAAATTAAAAAATCAAAATTTCTCAAAATTTAAATCTAATCAAGCAAAATTGATAGCGAAATCGGTTTCAGCATCATCAGTATAGTATAATTCTATGCATTACATTCACGATTTAATTTGGCTGTCGACCAGTGTAATCAGACGGATAAATTTTCATAAAGCTAGGAACTAGATATATCCATGGGACTACAAGGTATGCATCGGACATTTATTAATGCACTAGACAGCTGGCCTTATATTTTTACACAACATACGGATATTTTTTTAGCATATTCCACTTAGTGTTACTACAAAGGCTCCAGTACAACGTGCAAGACGTATACTGCGAAGGAACACACTATTGATAAAATATTTTATTGAGTTGCTTAAGGCTCCGTTTCCTCAACAAAAGCGATCCCACAGACGGAGGAAAAATGGAAAACGGTTTGTCAATAGAAACGTGGAACCCACGCAACAAAGGTGTTTCACAGAAATTCGAGAATTAAGAGCAAGAGCAGAGACAAGTAGCATCAGTAGAAGTATGAAAGCGGAAGAAGGAAAAAATAGGGCACGAAGGAAGGACGTCCCAAATGTCTAGCTAAGACTAAAGTAACCTAAA
>LQNS02278174.1:28615162-28633126 GCA_001587735.2 Parhyale hawaiensis | reverse complement strand
CAATGAAGAACAGAAGAAAATTAAGAAGCAAATAAGAGAAGAGGAGATTCCGCACCGGCCTAGAGGCATTACGCAAACGTATAGGTTATTGCGTGAATTCTTCACGCACGGGTCCACTAGTCACTTCATAAAGCCTTGCGCGCCTCAGCCCGTACAATGCCTTGTGATTGGCGTCCATTGTTTTGTTGTCTTTCTTGTTCTTGCTCTGCTTTGATTTACAATCAATCTAAGCTTAAAACAAGACTTAGTATTAGTCGATGATTTGGGCAGTTCTGGACAGCCAGCCCTGACAGATGGAAACACTTGGCTAAGGTTTCGCAGCTACTTACTTTTTGAATGGTTAACCTTTCTGTAGCAGTATGCTGTACTACTGTACGTGATGTAAGCATATCAGTGCATAGCTCCAAGCTGTACAGTGAAACTATTTAATAACGCTACTGCAGAAATGCCCAGAACTATGCAGACAACATGGTCTGTAAAGTAATTCTGTAAAACTGTGCGGTCATTATCACTAGCACTCATTATATGCGTTCCAAAAGCTGAAAAATAGGAGAAGCATGTACTGTACATCAAACAAGGAGAGCAACTTATCCAGACAATTGTAATTATTGGTAAGTGCGCAAGAAGTGTGCCCACTTTTGTAGGCCTGTTTCATAAAATTACTCATTGACTGCCTCTATCCTTTCAAGCTGCTTATTTTTATGTGATCGAACTTAATTGTTCTACTCGTAAATACAACGGAAGCTTTTGAGCACAAGATAAATAAAAAATTTGTAATGACAAACTATATATGTCAGGAATGTAATTAGCTCAAACATCAATAATCAGAGAAAGTAGAGAGAAGGTAATAACATGTTACTAGTATGAGTAAGAAGAAAAAGAAGCAATTACTACGCACCGAAGCAAATGTGAGCCGAAAGTCTATCTGGAGATATGATAGCCTTTGTGGAGTCTATAGAGCACTTAAATGGAAGATAAAATTATTCTTATGTAAGCAGCTTAAGCTCTATTTCTACAACATAGGTGATCTAACAGATCAAGAAAAACGTGGAAAATAGACTACAGTAAGTTGATAGAAACGTGGAACCCATGCACGAAGGTGTCCCCACACAGGGTCAATATGCGCATTAGAAGAGTAAGTCGGGATAGAAGAAGAACAAAATAAACCATCATCAGTTGGTGCATGAAAATGCAAGAAACAAAGTGGGCTCGAAGAAAAGCTGTACCGGAGGCCCAGCAAAGGCTAAGGTTACCTATGACGTCCTATGGGGGCGGTACTTCCCATATCATAGGATAGCACATGGCTATAATAGTGTTACCTCCGTACAGCATTTCAAATAGCACTACAGTATTCTTATGAGAACGGCAGATTAATTCATGAAGGAAACGTTCACCCTACAGCATTTGGCCGCTGCCATGCATGCTCCAAGGACTTTCTAGAAGTTAGCAAACGTATTGAGTCAAGTTATTTATACATTCAGGACCTCAATGTAGATATGACCATATTTGAGTTTGATTCGAGGCACCGCCACGTAACGAATAGATTTTAGGTAATGATTGATACCGCGGGTCGTTTTATAAATTTATAAGAATTTGTTGTACAAGAGAGCAGATTCTTTTCGCAAGATGGAAATAGGTTGAAACTCAACTCTAAATACACAGTCAGCAGGACTGCACGATTGAGATAGGGATAATTTTGGATTAGCAATGCCCCAAGCGCAGGTTTTTGTTCCAGTTCATCGTCGGGAAAGACTTTGCACAAAATTCCTTATGCAAACACTTTTGTGACACCCTAGGAGCAAAATGATGAGAATATAATAGATATTCTAGCCCCAACAGAATTCTCGGCAACCAAAAAACTGTACTTGTAAAACGGCTTTTTGGATGGCTAAGGATTCTGCTAGGGCAGTCATTTTCAAATCAATGGACTGCTTACAATTTTCATCTCAAGCTTAAACTTACAAAAAAAATTCCTGAACCAATTTTTTTTTATTCCGTTAAAAAATATTTACTTCGCTTACTTTTTCTGTTGATGTGTTAAAAACGTTGAACATTTCCATTTTCTTACTTCCCAGTCAAATTCACACCGCAACTTGCCCGGGTAAAAAAAGTAATAAAATAACACGTACCTTCCACTGCATGTGAGAGCCCACGTTTACGAGGATTCCGACAAGAGAAAATAAAAATTCTGCGCAATGCAATGAGTTACGGCAGTCTTGAGAGCGCCGCGACTGGGACATGAGGTCCAATGAGACCTGCTCCACTCGTCATGGAAAACATTATATAAACAAACGACGGCTGGGAGCACAAGGTAGGCGAGAAGCCGTATTAAAGAAAATCAGAGTTATTTTCTTCAATGAAAATTTCTGGATTTTGCTAGCAGTAACAAGGTCAGAGATTACCGACATCACCAACACATGCAAGGTGAGAGCTCGTGTTTTCCCTGTTCGTTGCAAAAAAGCGTAAGTAAGGATCTCTATGTAAGGATTTTCAGGTGCAGGCGATGTCTGCACGGAGCCCAGTGTCTGAGAGGCTTTCGTGGGAAGACGTGCAATACTGAGGGTTGTGAGTTTCCATCAGGATTCTAGTTCTGCCTGAATTAATGTGCATTTTTCCCGTACTAGCCTCGAAACAATGATCAGAAAATCGGGATCGTAGTACAGCCCAAAATTTAGAGTTTCTATGAGCTGCACCTTTTCCGCATCAGTTTGACGCAGATAAAATTTAACTCAGTTGCGATACCCCAAATTGTCGCGACAGAAATTGAACATGTCATTGAATGGAAGACGTACGTTCATTCTGTTACTAATGACAATTTGAAGTTTTCGTTTGGCAAACGGAGTTGCACAACATGGCAGTTCGAATATTATTACTAAGAAATTGACCTGGAAATAGCGTAGTAGCATTGAACTTACAGACTATGTGGGTATACTGTTATGATAACCTATACGCATAGAACTACGAAGAGCACACGCCAAGTATTGGTATTGCATTGTGTATAAAATTTAACCAACTTCAAGCACATCCGCCGCCCAGAGCATATCACAACGTCAGACGACATTATTCTAAGAGGCACCGAGCCATAATCCTTATACAAACAGTAGCTTGTGGGCACAAGGTGCGGGGAACACACACTGTCGCCAGGAGAGCAGCGCTTTCGCCTCAGTACAGTGGGATGGCAGCAGAAAGACTATAGCACGTAGCCAACGACCAGGACAAATTCATTATTTGGATCCCTCGTAATTCCTCAGCCCTATTCTACTCAAGCTGTGAGACTTCGCTGTAATAACTTTTCTGTCGTAAGAATATCATAGGATACATAGCCCCAATAACGCGCAAGGGCACAGTTACAGCACGAACCAGTGCATGTACGTTTCCTAGTTGAGGTGCACCATCAAGGCGGCATTGTCTTAACCGCTTAACTTGAACCTCCCTACCCAGAGCGTTTGCAGCAGTGTAGAGAGGTGAAGAAGATGTGACCTGAGGTACGTTAAGCAAATGAATCCCATTCGCAGGTACAAGAAGCCAGGAAAGACGAGGAAGAGCAGCAAAAAAATTAATCAGTAGGAGTACGAAGACTACAGGAAGCAGATTGTGTATAATAGGAAAGACGTCCCGATCGAAGACTTACTTTAAGTTACGTTAAAGTTTTCCCATAGGTACTGTAAGGTCAGGAGACGCTAGGAGATAAACTGTCTAAGCGCTAATGATGCCATAGCATTGGGGGGGGGGNAGCTTCCACATGCAAGCAGTTGAGCAGATGATTCAGCGAGGACAACTCAAAGATATGCATTATGAAGACAGCAGCATGAAACTCGTGCTTGAGGATGTTTACTTACTGAATCAGTGCGCAGATAGGGAAGAAGACTAGGACAGAACAAAAAGTGACCAGTAAGAGCCTGCAGTAGAAAAAAGATAAACAAGGCTAGAAGGAAAGACGTTTCGAAGGCCTAACTCTCAGACAATCTAATGGCTGGTGTACACCATCGGAAAAGTTGCTCCTGCACCCAATTCTGAATCCGATTACGCTGTTTCGATCAAGGCCTCGCTTTGCACGAAGCCCTACCACTAACGTGAATATCTAAAATATGAGTAGTTTCTTGCAGTTTGTACCCTATGACAAACAGCAATGGTTAGTCCTTGAGTATACCTCCTTTTTCTGAGCTAGTTTCAAGTTGCAGGGACGTCAGTATAGTTTTAACGTGACATTCAAATGCCGCACGTTGCAGTCAAGGCAACGTGACTGCCACTGAAAGTGAAAAGTTGAGGGACGGAGCAACTTTTGCATTAGTGTGCGCCCGCACTAAGTAGTCCACTTAAGGTGCAACTCTCTGTAGCAAAGGATAGGCGAATCTTATTTATTACTGTTGAACTCCGGTTCATGTTTGTACTCTCCACCAAATCCATGTTCTCTTCCTGTCCTCTATATCCTACTAACATAATGGCAATAGCTCATAGAGTGCCGGGCGTATGTTCCGGTGTCTCTTTGAGAATGGGCCTATTGGTTCGTCTACTACCGCCTATCTAATCTAATCTACTAATTAGGTCCAGAGGTACACGGGTCAGCCTGCCTCCGGCCGGCAACAAGCTCGGGCTGGCGGCAGGGCATTGACATCCCCAGGAATAATTCGCACCAGTGTCGGCAGCAGGAATCTGTTGACTTTCCCGTTACTGACGGCTGCTCGACATGCTTACATCAAATCGAAATCACAACAACCAATAAGTTGTTTCTTTCTAAAATATTTGATTAACATTTTGGAAAACAAGTCGCAAAGTTTTGCCAGTTTTTGCTCATGTTTTGTAGAAACTATAGAAGATTTATAATAAATAATATAATCAAGATTTTCTAGGATAAATAGTATATCAATGAAGATTTTCTATGATTACCTGTAAAACAGAGTGCGAGTTATGGTGACCAATAAGAAGTTTTATTATTACTACGGGTATATAAAAATATGCTATTGTAAAAGTATTGTTTTCATAACGATAGAGTTAACGGCGCGCCGGTAGGATCCGCACTGCTTGTTCGGACTTCCATTTCTGCTTTAGAAAATGGCAATAAAGAATTTAAGAACACATTCGGGTACGCCTTCCCAAACGCAAATTGAGGTCTGGTGGTAATACTCTTTGTTCACTCTGTTAGTGAATACGAGTGTTGACTCGACTTTTGAAGTTTTGCATATCTAAACACTGAATGCACTTATACGATTGTTTGTATTACGTGACAAGAACTATGAGTAGAATTATTTTACAGTCTGCTGAAGCCAAGAAGAAGTGGCGCTGTATGGCGCCAGTGGTGGCTCTGCTCATGCTCTCGCACGCCTCGAATAATGCTTGCAATTTAGTTTTCTTAGACTCTTGTTGCGGCCGATGTGCTTGCTGTGGGCTGCGCGTTTCAGCGAGGAATAGCACTAGTGTCAGCTTCCCCACCCACAAGTTTACTGTAATGCTCAAAATAAATCAAAACTGATGAGACATGCAGAACATCTACTAAGAGGAAGGTAGATCCCACGCAGGAGACTATCACAGCAGGAAGGAAATAGAACTATACGAGAAAAAAACACCAGAAGGAAAACAAGGAACAGCAGAAGCAATGCGTGCGATAGAGAGAACATCCCAGAATATTAGCAATTTCGGATATTGCTGGCCTTTCGCTAATTATCTGCATCACAACACTGCGATCTTGTTTTTAAAAGGCACCAATTAAGCCTTGTCCATTCATAGCTTACGCTCAAGTTAAATTGTTAATAATACACAGGAATGGCAAACTTTTCGATATTCTTATACAAATCTTTTGAGAAGGAACTCAGAAACAACGTTTACCTTGAATCTCATGTAGTACTAGTTACAATGATCGTCTGAAAAATTCGGTTTTCAGTTTCAAGAACAAAAATCATGTAAAACGTAACTTATCAAGCCACGGCAGGCGTAGAGAAAGGGTTGATAGAAATGTATAACAATGACGTTGCTTCTTCTTGACCTACTCCCTGAACTCACACTGATGTGAAAACAAGGGAACCGTTCAGCAAGATTCATTGCATACGGAAGAATTCCATATCTTTAATTTACTGCAACCGCTCGAGTTGTCTGAAATTTTACCTTGCAGGCGACATTCGGGCCAATGCCAGCGCCAGGCTGTACTGCAACAAGCGAGGCAGGAAATCCGTCGAGCTTATTCTGCAATTGCCACCACTCTTGCCGAGACCAGCACGCCAGCATTGCAACAGGTGACGCAGCAAAATACATCGATCGGATGGAATTCACACACACAACAGTTCCCTGACTGAGCCGAGACTAAGGAGACACATATCGCCTGTTCGCGGGGTGGGACTTTCGTCGAACTGTGACTGACTAACCTCTGTTAGTCACCTCACTAAACACGTGACCACGCCATATTGGTCAACTTTGAGTCATTAACCCAATTAGACGATCCAAGGCGACAATCCGATCTTATCTGTCACCGCCCCCTATAGACTGATATCGGATAAACGCTTTAGATTTTCCACGTGGAATCAAGGATGTGGTGTCGTCACCCAACGCAATGGACCTACTCTTAAGTGCAGACCTGGTGCTTCGGTATAGACCGACAGGAACCTCGGCTCCTGTCAAACCCGGCCAGTTTTTGAGACCTGGCCCCGGTTCTCGAATTAGTGCATGGTGCTCGGCCTGGAGTATGAAGCTGAATGCAAGCAAAACCAAGTAAATGATTTTCAGTTGGTCTCGGACATTTTACCGCACTATCCACATCTTACGATTGATGACACTTTGCTTCAGGAGTTTGGCTACTTGGAGATTCTCGGTGTTATCTCTGATGAGAAGCTTACTTTTGAGCGGCATATAAGGCGACTGGTGCCACGTGCTTCCCGTAAGATTGGGCTCCTACGTGAGGTAAATTTTGTGTTTGGTGCTTCTTGCCCTCGTCTGCTTCGGTTTGGAATTCATTGCCGGCATAGACGTTTGGTCGTGTTGGCCCGGAGGCATTTAAGTCAGCTGTTAATGACTTTTAGCTGAATTTTCTTTAGCAGAGTTTCGGGCTTCCCGGTGATGCATAAAACTTCATTTGGGTTGTACTACCTAACCGTGACCTATCCGTGGTGGCCCGGCCGTGTAGTTTTATTAATAATAAAATCTCAGCCCCGGTTGGTTCCTAAGATCCATCACTAGTTTACAATCGCAGCAAGCATCCAGCAGATGCAACATTGCAAAATTATCACTTAGGAAGCGACTAAAATCCCATAAATGCAGTTAACGTCTGGCCAAAGAAACACAACAATCCCCCAAAGATTAAGAGCCCCTGAAGGAACACAGTGAAAGGTGTACATGTTACCTTTCAAATTTGCGCCGCACTGCAGCAAACCACAACGCTGCAGCAAAGGCACTTTACATATTATTCTATTTTTTGTTCGTATTTTGCACAAGGATAAAAAACAAAGCAATTTGCGTGAGTTGAGCAGGAGAGCGTAATGTAATTAAACCAAAGTGCGAAGCCACAGGCGGCACAAAATAATGCCTGCCATGTCACACGATCTGACGGAATATACGGGTCGTGGGCGCGCACTTGAGTAATAATAACTGCTGCCGCTGCGGGAAGGGCAGATATTTTTCCTCAATTTGACAAAACAAACTAGAGTCCCAGCGGAAACCTACGGCCTGCAGTGCAATACAGCCTTCGCAACATGAGAGTGAGGGGTGCTGAACCCCAACAGATATTGCTCGCAGGGGCGGAAGCACCAGTGACGCGCCACAGGGTCGCCTATATAGCGTCGCTGTCGCTGTACTACAGCCTGCTGGGTAACTTACGAAACGCTAGTATTGTGCCGGACTGCTGAAATTAAGAAATTCGTCTTACTGCAAGCTTATCGTAGGAACTCAGATCGGTTGAAAGCGATTGCATGAACTGCTTCAGCGAACCGCGTTTGGATCAAAGACGGAAAGTGTAACTCGCCTTGCGTCCGCTGTGCGCACAGGAGCTCATCCTCTGAATATCATCCTGCACCCGGTATCATCTTACTAAACTGTGACCACTTCTACACTTTTCTGTATTATCTGCGCATTATTATTACATCCGCCAAGGAGGTTATGTATATGACGTGTTTGCCTGTCTGTTATCCTGTTTGTCTGTCACCAAGATCACTCAAAAAGTTGTGGACAGATCTTTACGAAATTTACAGGGATTTTTGGCTATGCTCAAAGTAACAGATGATTAACTTTTTAGTGAAAATCCGTTCATCTGTCTGTTTGTTTGCCTGGCTGCCTATTTTTTCTTAAGGCCATAACTCCAAAAGTAATGGATAGATTTTCATAAAATTCATATGAGTTGTTAGGTATAATACGAAGAGTAAATGACCAAATTTTTAGATGATCTGTCTGTTCGTTCGTTTGTTGATATGTATGATTTCACAATAACTCAAAAAGTTATGGATGCATATTAATTAAATTTACAGAAGTTGTTACTAATGTTAAAATATATAAATGATTAAATTTTGGTGATGATCGGTTTGCCCGTTTGTGTGTGTGACTTTACTTGTCATAATGTTTGCTAGCAGCATAACTCAAAAAGGTATGAATGGATCTTCATGAAAATTACAGAAGTTTTTAATATTATCAAAAGGCACAAATGATTATATTTTGGTGTTGAAACGAAGTAAATCACGGTTTCAAAACCAATCTGGATTTTCCGTTATCGTTGCCCTGCTTGACGGAAGCGAGTGCTCTCTAGTTATATTCCTGGTATTACCACCGCACCCACGTCATGGTATCCAGCAACGAGGCTCAGTTTATTATGTCGTATCAATACACGAATGTTTTAGCACGGTATTGCTGCCAGAAAGTCTCTGTTAGCTGAGTGCGCTGCTACTGGCAGGGAAATAAGGAGCAAAGCATCTCTAATCCTACACGGCTCAGCTAGGCGGCACAGGGCAAAAGACAGAAAACAAAAAGAAAGCGAGACAGAAGAAAGAAAACACTCGTGCGGAGGATTCCTTCCGTAGCCCCCACATGGGAGCAGTTAGGAATCCCGTGCAATGCAATGAATTCCACGGTAGCAACAGGCCATGCGT
This sequence comes from Parhyale hawaiensis, assembly GCA_001587735.2. Lineage (NCBI taxonomy): Eukaryota > Metazoa > Arthropoda > Malacostraca > Amphipoda > Hyalidae > Parhyale > Parhyale hawaiensis. The sequence goes on along the minus strand of LQNS02278174.1, from coordinate 28,624,067 downwards.
GCTTGACTGGTGTGCTAAAGGAGGGAAGATCGAGCGACGAGCCAGCCGAGAAGTCTTTGTACTGCCCAACGCGCTGAGTCAGCAAATTTGCTTGGTGTGCACAAATGCGTGGGGGCACTTACCTTCTCTGGAATGGGAGGGTAGTGGAGCGCAGGTCGTTGAACCTTCCGCTACAGCGCAATAGTTCCAAACGACCCGTGGTCGGATGCAGCTGTACTTACTCGTCTGGGGCCAGTTCGCCTATATCTGCAGTACGAATCAGCGCGTGCGGGTTACCCAGTGGGGATGGAGTCAAAGTTCACGTTGCTTTTTTCCTTTACTACCATGAGGCGACCCATCGCGAATGAACAGTGGGGTAAGTATTGACATCGTAGGTAATTAACATAACAAATTAATTTTCTCAGCAATAACTGCGGCTAGCTGCAACAATCCCTGCAAAGGCACTCGGGACAGCCTTCGGGTTCGTGAGGCCCATATATTTTCTAACAGGGCTCTCAGGGCTATTACTTGCAAAATAATACATATCTATTAATCCAGTGAATGTCACTAACTACCAGATAAAGTAAGGTAATGGTGAAGTTAACTTGACTGCTCACCCTAACTGGTAACCCACAAGCACTGGCTCGTGTAGCAGATATATGCCAACTGACCTCAAAAGAGTGTACAGCTGCAGTCGACCACAGATCGTCACGATTTATGGCGCCAACGACGGCAATGATGTTAAGGATTGCGATTGGAGAAAATTAATCCACTAAATAACAAGATGCGGGAGTTCGAGTCCCAATTAGCTGCTTTCGCAAATATACTGTAGTTTCTGGAATATGCTCCAGCTGCTCTTTTCTTTTCTATGATGCGCTTCACTTAGAAAAGTACAGAGGAACTATTGTGATGTCTTCTCGTGAGGTGGTGGATGAGAGGTGCGATCTTGGATGGCGTTTCATTCTCGTCGTGCACAGCTCATTTCGCTTATATTTTCCTTAGCTAAATTTCTTCGTGGCATTTGAAATTCTCGTTGCCGCCGAAGTATTGATCCTGATGGGAGGTCACTGATGGTATGGAGGTTACCACACAAACTAAGCATATGCAATGATTTTTTGAATGCTTTCTGTTTTATTGATGCTGCTTGACTTTTAAGGATTTCAAAAAATTAAATTCGCGCTTTTGCTTGCCGGAGGGAGATTTGGCTCCCGTGAAATTACGTGGGCACAACTTTACTGGTTTAATAGAAATCACGCCCACAGGTTTGGGATGTTTTTTTGTGCAGCCATACCCGCACCACAGGCAAGAACAAGAAAAATGTTCATCATAGAATTATCGCCGTCTTTTTTTTACGGCTGGGTACTCTAGTAATAAAGAGTACTGTGCATAATTAAGAACTATAATACACGACCTTTCGGTTGCTTGCTTTCTTGCTTGGTGGTCTTTCCTAGCCGATGTAAAGGAAAATACAGAAAAATTAATCTGTTGATCTAAGATAGGGGGAAATTTGAGCTAGGCCTAACAGCAAATAAGATCCTTGAATGTGCTGTAGACACTATATTTTGTGAAGCCCAATGTCGAAAGCTGTACTTCTTGTTGTCATTCTCTTCATCTTGGCTAATAACAGGCCTGTTGCTTCCGATGCTCCACATGTTGTGCATCTACAGTATGTAGTTTCTGAGCTGTACCAAATGTGTCGCTTCATGTGGATTCCGTTTACTTTGATCATCATCCTTTCTTCTCAGTGTTCTGTCTCGTCTTAAAATGTCCGTAGCGTAAATAAAATTTTAAAATAGTGAAAGGGGAAATTTATCCTTGCCACGTAAAGAACTTTGCTGTGAGGTAATTATGCCTGGTGTTAAAAATTACCGACGAGGAAAGTTTTTTTTTGCTGTGGCTGCCGTATCAGAATACTTGAATGATTACATTGTAATAGAAGATTGTTTATGACCTTCGCCACGGAGGTTATGTTTTCGTCGAGTTAGTCTTTGTGTTTGTCTGTCATCAAGATAACTCAAAAAGGTACGGACGGATTTGGACAAAAATTACAAGGATCGGTAGGTATATTAAGAGAAACAGACGATTAACTTTCGGTGAAAATCCGTCCAACCGTTTGTTTGTATGTTTGTTTGCCTAATTTTTCTCAATGCTATAACTTAAAAAGTTATGGACAGATTTTTATGCTATTTACATGACTCGATAGCTATATTACGAAGACTAAATGACCAAATTTTTGTACTGATCCTTTAGTTCGTTCGTCCTTCTATCATCGTTTTTATTTTTATGCTTGGTAGCGCAATAACTCAAAAACTAGTGAATCGATCTTTATGATATTTAAAAGGGGTTGTTAGTAATGTTAAAAGACATAAATGAAAAAAATTTGGTGCAGATTGGTTCATTCGTTTGTATGTTTGACTCATGTTTGTCATAATGCCTGTTAGCAGCACAACTCAAAAAGTTAGGAACGGATCTTATAAAAAACATGGAGCTATTAACACTATTGAAGGGCACAAACGATTAGATTTTGGTGTTGATACAAAGAAAATCATTGTCTCCGTACCAATTTCCATTTTTCGTAACCGTTGCCTTGCTTGATGGAAGTATGCGCTCTCGGAATGCCATAGTGTTTCTCTGTGCTAGTATAATTTTATCAGATATTGCATATAGTGTCTCTGAGCACACGCAGTGCGTGTCCGTGGAAAGTTACTTGAGTACATCTATCAGGGCAGTATCAGGTGTTCTTTAGTGTTTCCTTGCTGTTATGTTAAACTTAGACTGGTGATTGGCTTTCTTGCCTGGAGAACACTATGATCAGTTAGGCCGGGAATTGCCCTCTGTTAACGGCAGTTTAAATCCCAAGTATGCGCGAGGCTGTCTCTTAAACCTCTAACGGAGACGGGTTGGGGAGTAGCGCATGGTGTTCATCTTGGAGTATGGAGATAAATTCAGACATAACTAAGTCTATAAACGTCAGACGGTCTCCTATACACTTCCAACCCATCAACCGCCAATGAAGAGAGGCACCACTTCGTTCCAGTGTTCAAGATAGTCGATATCCTCTATGATGAGAAGCCTTGTCTCACGTGCTTCCAGTAGGGTTGGGCACCTGTGTGAGGTCCATAATGTGTTTGGAGATGATGCAGTCCGTAAATAGTTAAATGCTTTTTATTGCTTTTTTTGGAGTATTATTTCTCCGTCTGCTCTTCAGCTGCTGGTAGCCATCTTCTTCGGGTGGATCGACTTGGGTTCGGCCACACCTGAGTTTGTCCAGAATGAACTGGTAAGCATGTCTCATAGACGGAGTGCTGTCTGCCTCTGCATGTTCTGTACGGTATTCAGTAATGAGGAACGTTGGTTACATTCCTCTGTTGACGCTCCGAGGTTCTTTGGAAGAAGCCTACTAACAGCTATCGAAACCCATTCTTGGATTTGAGACAGTTAGTAGCTTAACTTACTAGTTCGATCGTTGTTTTATACCCAGAAGTGTGCTGGCGTGAAATTGACTCCCGATATCTGCGTTTGACAAAAGTTGTAGTCAATCATGAATTTTTTTTTTTTTTTTGTAAGGAGGCAGAAGGGGCGGATCTTCTTAGCAGCGTTTTGGGGTTGCTTAATGCTTCGTTTTGAGCTTATTGCTCGTCCCTTGAAGCGCTGATGCGGAGTTTTATTAATAACAAAGTACAAGAGTTTATAAGAATGTAGCTAATAATAGCTTAGCAAATAAACTGTCCCCGCAGATGACCTGTTCTAAACCATTAGAATTTTACTGGAAGAGCAAACTTTTGTAAATCAAAAATTTTTTTTACATTGTGTACTAAAACTACGTGTTTCTTTACCAAACGACGAATTTCCCTCATGCATACTGGTTTCAATTTCAACACGATTAACTACCACAATACGTATTGCTTTACAAAATAATAAGCTACCATTACGCGTCTTGCTCTAGAAGAAAGCGAACAAACACCATGCGAATTGACCTACAAACATTACGCGTCTTGCTTTAAAAAATTATAAACTGACACTCTTGCCCCATAAAATGGTGACAGTCTAGCGTTCGCTGGTGTGTGGTGCATACTCGAACCCTTTGATACTGTAGATACCATGGAGCAGCTCACTGAATTGAATAAATATAATATATCAAGGAGAGGATATAAAGCAAGTTTATTGAGTTATGAACGACTCATCAGTCTGCAACGGTGCGGAATGTAACCAACAAGGACTGAGGAAATGCTCTTATAATCAATAATGGTAATTCACTAGTTACAAAGGTGAAAAGAAAGACACTTGATATGAAAATTATACTTGCAGTTTATCACTGGTAAGGTGTGCCTTATAGAATTATCAAAGACTTTAAAGTAATTGCTACACGTAATGTTTAAAGGCATATACTTTCCTACTTACGAGATGCCTCTCCTCTCATTGAAGTGCAAAGCATGCACAGATGATGCCTTTTAAATAAAAAAAGGGTTGATACCAGAATGTGTTCAAGAGATCATTAGTGACCGAATCTGCCAAACAGGCGTCCTCCTACCAAACGGCCCACCAAAGTTGCTCTTGATGTGGACAGTCAACGTATATCGTAGGGCTGGGATGCCGCTGTGGGGATACTGACCCTGACCCGTACTGGAAATGGCCGAGGGTCGCAGGGCGCCTAGGAAGAACCTTCCGTCGTTGGCGCCATAAATCGTGACGATCAGTGGTCAACTGCAGCTGTACACTCTCTTGAAGTCAGTTAGCATATATCTGCGACACGAACCAGTGCTTGTGGTTAGGGTGGACACTCAAGTTAACTTCACCATTACCTTACTTTATCTGGTAGTTAATGACACTCACTGGATTAAGAGATATGCATTATTTTGCAAGTAATAGCCCTGAGAGGTATATTCTAACGGGCTCTATTTCTGTTGGAAAATATATGGGCCTCACGAACCCAAGGGCTGTCCCGAGTGCCTTTGCAGGGATTGTTGCAGCTAGCCGCAATTGTTGCTGAGAAAATTAGTTTGTTAGGTCAAGTACCTACGTTGTCTGTACTTATCCCACTGTTCTTCGAGATGGGTCGGCTCATGGTGGTAAAGGAAAAAGGCAACGGTAACCTTGACTCCACCCCCACTGGGTAACCCACACGCGCTGATTCGTACTGCCTGGTTCTGAGGGCTTGCTCATGGGCTGCCAGGACGGTGTCTTCTGTTTGCCCTCAGACGCCAGTTCCAAGAGTCTGGTACGATTTTGTCCTTAACAGCTTCGAGGTACTGGCCAGACATCTTCATGCTCTTTCATTTGTTAGTCCATTCGAGATGCCATCGCTCATTGAATTGGTCAGCTGTTTCGGTCTTTTACAGCAACTTCGCCTCGATCAAGCAGCGTGTCCACGGGTCGTCGCTCTCTCTGAAGTGGTGGGAGAGAACTCGTTTTTCCGTTCTGACGCAGTCCTCTACACTGATGAGGCCACGGCCAGCCTCTCTTCTGTTAATGTAAAGTCTGTCTACGCACGATCTTGAGTGCAAAGATGTTCATGAGCTTTCGAGTCTTGATGTCCATGTCGATGCAGTCCTTTTCCGTAAAGTTAATAAGGCCAGTAGAGTAACGGACTACGGGGACGGCCCAGGTGTTAATGGCTTTCATCGTGTTGCTCCCATTCAGGTGTGATTTCAGGATGAGCCGGATTCGGGTGAGGTACTCCCTCCGAATGGAATCTTTCATCATTCAGTGGAGAATGGTGTTGTACTCCAAGACACCCAGGTATCTGGAGCCTGTCTCCTTGATATCCTTGTTATTATCGAGGGGATTTCACGACCCAAATTGGATCGGTTGAGCGATGTTCAGCTCTACACTTTGACACCGGGTCACATCCCGCGACCTAAGGCTCAGAGCACTTTGCGAATGATGTGCGCTGTTCCAAGCAGAGCGCTCTTCTGAGGGGTTCCTGGATGGAGATGGCCGCACATCAGCTCTCGCAGGGCAGTCTTGAGATTCTTAGGCATTGCCCCCAGAGCTCCTATGACCACTGGAACGACGTCCACCTTCGTCTACCACAGTCTCTGGAGTTCGATGATAAACAGACAAACAGATCATCACTAGAATTCAGTCATCTGCTCCTAGTGATATTCCTAACAATTCGTACAAATTTCAAAAAGATTCGTCCATAACTTATTGAGTTTTGTTACTAAGAATAAAGAAGTAGGCAACCAAACGGCTGGAAGGATCTTCACGAAAAGTTAATCATCTGTTCCTCCTAATACACCTAACAATCCCTATAAATTTCATAAAGATCCGTCTTTAACTTTTCAAGTTATATTTGAACAAACAAACAGATAGCAGACAACGATATAAACTCCGACATAAGTGGAAACTCCTTGTCGGAGGCAAAACTGCATAGGTACTATTGTCTGAAAGCCCAGTACACCTCACTCACCCCTCGTATATGTAGGTACATATATTAACACAATCATGCCGATAAGGGGCTAAGAATCAATACGCTTTCAGCAAGCCAGTTGATGCGGATCTCCTCATCATTGCAGTCATCACCAGCAACACATTGGCCTCGGCTACTGAAACATCAAGTAATAGTGTAGCATTTAGTTCTTGTAAGATTTTCGAGCGTAACGCTTAGTTCTTGCAAGATTTTCGAGCGTAACGCTTAGTTCTTGCAAGATTTTCGAGCGTAACGCTTAGTTCTTGCAAGATTTTCCCCGCACCACCCTATGTAAATGTCGGCAACTTCAGACAGCAGCGAGACTAGGAAAAAACGCATTTTAGGAAAAGTTTTTTCTCCGTGAACTGGATCTGGAACCAGCGCATTATGAAGGTGCCAGCAGTAAATAATTCATACAATGAAACACCAAATAAATAATATTGTTTTTACGAATAGCTCATTAGCGCCCGGCGCTCCGTTACGGGCCCGAATAAACGGAAGGATTTCTAGCACGCACGTTTCCTGGAACAGTCCAGCAGATGGAGGCCGAGTGAGCCGGACAGCAAAGAGGCACAGAACGGTCACGTCCGCTCTAAAAGATTGCTGCTCACGTGAGCACCAAATACCAAACGCTCTTTACACTAACCCCGTCGATAACGTTGCCGTGAGCACGACATTAGATTACAGGTTGTTCAACTGTCCAATACACCAGGTTCTCGTTCTTGCGAGAGTTACTGCCCCGAAAACCTCGCATCAGTTGATTTCGCACACATTGAATTTATCTATAATATATAGAAGGGTTATGTTCCATGAGCCATTTTCTAGCAGCCCAAATAGCAAATCTGGCATTTTTTCATAGTAGAACTGCACTATAGAGCATAGCGAAACCACAACTGCAATGATACATTATAACAATCTGTAAGAAAATAAACCTGTAAACAAGAAAGAACGAAGATAGTCCCACCCACAACGCGGAAATAGCCTAAGAGCGAATTTTCACTCATAATGAAAATTGGTGGCCACAATTATTGCTTATTTTCATAGAAGAAAGTCGCATATAACTAGAACCACGTATACTTTTGATTTACCTATGAAGCACTACCGTAGTTTCACGCTCTAGCAAGTACCAGCGGTGAAACTTTCTGAATCCTGAGGGACTTTGATTTCACAAAATCGTAGGCGGTAGCACAATATCCAAACGCTAGCAGTTATAGCCGCGGTTACAAAAACTTTTCGTTCAAGAAGCTGGAACGCTTAAAAACGCTATTGTATTCTCGCACGCAGCTAGCACAAGTGCAAACCCGGTCAGATTTGTCAGTACAATGACTTAACTAAAAACTCCACATGCAGGTCTAACACAGAGCACACAAACATTGAGGAGCCACTTGCCCAAAAAGGGAGATTTCGGTGGCAGCAATTGGGGCTGACTGCACAGTGCCGCAGACGTATTTTTATACGGTCTCTCATTACTTTTTCATACTTGGTTTAGGCTATTTGACGTGAGTCTTTTGCATTCAGCAATGACTGCAATCCTGTGCATAGTTTGAAAAAATCTACGTGCAACAAATTAACAAAAAAATGAAGGCTTCAAGTGTAAGTGCGTAAAGCAACTGTATATGACATCCTTTGATATTTGCAGTACAGTAAAATCTTTTCGCAATAGTTAGTAACATAAACAGTCATCTTTTATAGAACAGAAGTTTCTAAAAGTCGTGGTATTCTCGATTTGTAATGAAATGCCGAGTAAACAGCAGACGGAAAAGTTACTGAAATTTATTTGGTATACGGGCTAAGCGGGAAAATCGGAACAGACAGTAGAGCTGAAGGGCGAGTTGGAGCAGCTTCCAGCTATGAAGTGATGAAGCCCTGGTAGCAGTGAAGTGATGAAGCACTGCCCGCCATGAAATGATCTAGCGCTGAAAGCAGTGAAATGATATAGCAGTGGCGGCCGTGAAGTGATCTAGTATTGGCAACCGTGAAGTGATGCAGCATTGGCAGCCCTAAAGTGATTTAGCCTTGGCAACTGTGAAGTGATATAACACTGGCCATGGTTGGCTGGTTTAAACCAACTGGTTTACACCAACCAAAAAAAAAAATGTTGTTTTGGTTTATTGGTTGTATTCGAATTTTTGGGTTTTACTCATAAACATTGCAAAATAAACAGTTTTACTTCTAGAAAGTATCAAATTTTGGTCACACAACTGAAAGGATGAGTTAATGTGTTTCTTTTCAGGAATCCGCTTAAGTGTTAGGACAGTGTTGGGGTCAACTATTGCTTTTGTTTATTAAAAACTTATAACTTATTGAATTTTGTGTTATTTCATTTCGAAGATGTATGTCTAATTATATTCTGGTAAGCTAGAAGCTACTGAAAATTAACAATTATATAGTTGCTATTAGATAGCTAGTGACCTCATGAAAAGGATGTAGGCATTTAGCTATTTCACTTTCTTCAGTTCATTACTCTGCTCTTAATCAGGGACTAGCTAGCTATTTCTATCAAAATGTCTTTGT
>LQNS02278174.1:28595944-28607137 GCA_001587735.2 Parhyale hawaiensis | reverse complement strand
TCATTGTTGGAATTTCATCTGTCCCTGCTTAAGATACGTTTGCCATCTTCTGCAACCCGGGCTATTTTCTGCCTATCACTTTCAATGGAGCTTGAGAGGAGCACCAGAGCCTCCAACCTGGGCTAATTTCCGCCTATCTATTTCGTTAATATATACGTTAATATTTCGTTAATAATATATATTTCTTGCAGTAACACGATCTCATCTGGGCGGCCGACGGGACTAACGACTTATTCAGGGCAAATGAATTTGACAGGTTCACTTTTCATTTTGTTGCAGTCATGATCTCCACTGATACTTTTATTTATTTTGAAAATCTAATTTAAACTGGGACGTTGATGTTCAGGCTCTGCATGCCGAAGTGCAGCAGCGAATTCATATTTCATACTCAGTATCGTCGATGACGCTCAAGTCGTTTCGCCAAGCTTTCTCAGGCTTGCAAAATGCAGAGAAGTTAAATGTACCATCAGAAGCCGTCTCTTTGATGACGTAATGCAACAAATAGCACCTGGCCAGATAGAGGTATGCAAAGTAACATTGTCCATCATATTTATTATCATATTTATTACAGAGACCAGAAGCAGAAAATTCGAGTTCACGTCCACCGCGGTGATGCAGCTCTTATTATAATGAAAAGCGTCCTTCACCGGGTCTCTCTCTTACTGTATTATTCAAACCCTCATAACGATAAAATAAAACCTCAGCTTCTTATGAACAGCATTGTATTGAACCTCCTCTATGAAGGTCGCCGAGTTGATAGGGTTATCTTATTAAGCATGCACCTACATGTTGCGTATAATTCGCTGCTGGGATCCGCGTTCGACCGCGTGGAGTTGCAGGCGTTCATATGAGTTCTATTACCAGTCCGACGTGTAGTTTTTATATTCATCGCAAAACATTATTCGGCTACAATCTCTGCTACTTGACGTACGATAATACTAGATACAATAATGAGAATATAATTTTCCTCTTCGATCAGATGATAGTTTGCATTAGTAAATCATCAGGATTATTGTACCCTGTAGGCTTCACACATAATACCTCCAGCCTTCGCTTGTTGACTGCCTTGGCTGTTTACTGGCTAACCTTCCTCGTCCCATCATCGATGTCTACAGCCAAGGGGCATTGTTGGCTTCTCAGCAACCAGGCTCATAGCCTACTTATCGATCAGCCCGAGTCGCACGGCGCTTTTCCGTACATTATTATTAGCTAGAGTATACTGAATACAAAAATTATTAGTGTCGATAAATATATAAAATGCTACCGTCAGTATTTTAAAAAATTGTCGATATTAATATTTTTTGCGTGAAGTTATTCTTAGATATCTTGAATAGTTTGAGTACCCATTTCCGCTACATCGCGATCTAACAGAGAAAGAAATAAGGGCATAGAGTATGTCGACAGAAACGTGGAAACCATACACAGTGATGTCCCCGCACAGGATCAGCGCGTATGGGAACAGCAAGTGGTCAGGAACGAAGATAAAAACAGAATAAACAATCTTGAGCATGAAAAGCAAGGAAGGAAAGCGGGCGCAAAAAACAGACGTCCCAAATGCCAAGCTTAGGCTAGGGATGACATACAGTATAGGGACCCTAACAGTCGTTGCTCCCCATGGCGTAGAATAGACGAACCCAACTAACCTAACCCCATGGCCTATCCTATGCGTCCCGAGGATACTCTCCCGTACAATCCAAACTATATTTGGTTCGTCGAAAAATAATGCATGACTTCACAACAATAATCTATTCTAGGTTTAAAGAAATAACTTCAATGATATTTTAACTGGTCACAACATGATCCCTGAGAGTCCATGCATCGTTTTAATGAATCAACTAGGGCACTCGTGAATAAAAATTCATTGGATTATACAGTGGGATATATTAGTGGAGATGCTAAGAATTTATTCTCGACGAGAAGATTTCTTCCACAAATGTACCAGATCTGGTACCAGATGTACCAGATAGAGAGAATATGAAGGATTTGCTATGAAGTGTTCTATCCCAAGCAGTCTCTACGACGTCATCCTGGCAAGACGTGGCCAAGCATCATTAGAGTGGAGCAGGATCGGGCTGAAGCGCTGCACTGTATGTTGTAATAGGTTTCGTTTTCGCAGATGATCAAGCAGAAACTTCCTCAACATTGTACAGTAAACGTACGCCATGCAACTGTGAAGTACTGATGCATCTTGAGAATGTTGGAACGTACGACACCAGTGGCTGGCTGGAACAGGTGTATGACAAAATATATTATGAAAAGAAATGAAAAAGTATATTAAATAATATTATAATATATACATTATATATGTGCAATATATTAAAATATATACATAACTGTGTACTTAGTACGTGTCATATATGCAGCTGTCTATGAAAACGTCCGTAGCAGCCGACCAAGTGTCCACATTGACTGTGTGGTTATGTTTTGGCTATAGAATCTCAGCGCTTGCAAAATATCTTTTCATTTCGCTCAGAATTTATTGCCTACTCGGGGCACAAGTAGCTACTGCTATGTAAAATGGTGAGCAAAATGCCAAAAACTCTATACTGACCACTGAACAGCTGAAAATACAATAAAAATATGGAAAAAACGCCCTTCTTTTACAAAGAGAAAAAAAACTGATGGAAGCACTAATGTTATCGTCAGTATAGCGAAGGCAAAAATAGAAGAATAATGAGTACTCTCATTTACCGATAATTATAAGCGGAGTTAGAAACCGATGTGCCAATCATACACTGTTAACTAAGAAATCAAACGAGTATATCCATAAATTAATGACACGCGATTAGTTGAGAAGTCATTACCATAATTTTTGGCTTATATGTTATCAGTTGAGAAACTATTATTTGAACCTACAAATGTCACACCGTTAACTGGAAATCCATTTTCTGTTACCACTGTAGTGAATCGTTAACTGAAGAATATTTTTTTTTTATTTAGTAATAAACGTGTTAGCTAAGAGAAATTACTGAATTAACTTACAGTGCAAATACCATTATGTTTCAAATAATTGCTACAACAATCTTACGAAGACGCGACGTAGTGCAACTGAGATGAATAAAATATTTCAGAAAAAACAATGAAAGTTCGCTCTTGTAGATAATTTCTCCATCTAACCGCGAAGGCCCTCATGAGAATTTAATTACGCCTGAAGTCTGGTCAAGGTTTAAATGCTGATAAAATATTGAAGTTTCTGATGGCAACCCTTCTGTGTCGTTAATATTGAAATGCCATGAATATCTGATTGCGAGGGCTTTACGTATCTTTAAGGCGTATAATACTACAATTGTTATATTTTATTGACTAGGTTAAATTTATTGATTTTACCTCAATGGCTACCAAAGAGAATGAAGAAGTAAAAGAACCAAAGGTTGTTAAGCGAAACGTGGAACTCATGCAAAGGAGTGGACCCACACTGGGTCAACGAGGACGTGTACTGCAAGTCGCAAGAAAAAGAGGCAACACAGAATAAAGATCGTCAGTTGAAGTAAGGAAATAACACGCAAGTCACGAAAAAATGCTCCGAGGGTCTCCAACTAAGCTAACCTATAGGAATTCGTTGAAGTGGAAGGGAGGCTACTCGCCACAGCATAAGGCGGCTCCCTAAATAGCCTAACATTATACAGTCATGGCCTGCCTATATTGCCCATTCCGTACCCTCTGAGGGACACTAGAAGTATGAAATTTTATTTGGAACACTTTCCGTTCTGCTAATAATAAGCGATTATGAAAGTTTTGTACATTCCTAAATACATAAATCCTAATAAGATTAGTTACTGCTATCGATAATCTAAAATAATTATGTAGCATTGATGAAGCAAGTGGGTATCGTCGAATTTAATATGAAAACAGTTTTTTTTTTTTTTGTTCAGACTTCTCAATAACATACTATGGCTGTTAGAAGAGCGTTTCACAATCACCATCCCTATAAAATAATAGATTTAGGCGTGCACGTTGCACAATGCAAATATCAAGAAATAGATATAAATTATCACTGCTACTGCAGAATATTATGGCACTAAGGATCACCACAAATATTTCAACAGGATAATCAAAATTTGAAAAAAAAAACGTGCACGTTGCCCCCTTATCAGTAGTGGCCCCGTGGCACCGGTCAGGAGGGAGCAGGTAGCGAAATAAACACGACAGGATCAGCAGCGTACTATGAAAACATGGGGGAACAAAAGTAGTGCCCTCCATCGTAGACCGCATTCCCTTCACCAAAGTCACTTGCAACTGACGAATATGTTTTTTTTATTTCTCGTGTCGTATACGGAAAATGTATTTAACACTGTAAGAGAAGATCCTGGACCCTATTGCTTTGCGTTTTTGAGTCGCTCTGATGACACTTATATATTGCTTCAATGTTTTCTTGCATATCGATGCTTTTATATGTGATGTATTTCGTAAATTTTTGGTATGTGCTGTATACTTACAAGACAGTGAAAGACTCTAAACAAGTGTATTTTCCTTGAAGGTTAGGTATGGTCTCATGATAGAATAGAAATGACTACAAGAAAAAAAATCCTGAACGAGTATATGCATATGTATATTATTTTCAACTGCTGTACAAATTTCAAAGTGTAAGAACATAACTTAATCTGCATTAATAACTGAATCAGCCGCTGATAAACTAGAGTATAGTGTGCCAACAAGCCCTATTCACGTAGCCATGCAACGGATGGAACTGATTTCTGTTGAGACTGGTTCACGCGTTAGTTTTTTGGTCAATATAGTCGTACATCGCAACATATGAATACCCTGCTGTAACTATTTAAATGGCAGAAAATTGGCCAGCTAATAATGGGTTGCTATTCACTCAGAGTTTGAAAAAAAATCCACAATTTTACTAGTGACGCATGCTATAAGCCAGCTGGCGTGACGCTGTGGTTTTACCAAATTTCTCTATATATACACACACCGGTGTGGTTGCAGGGATGCAACGAAACATTTGGATGTATTGAAGACTATATATCATATGAACCAGCTTTTGCACAGAACATACAATTGCATAAAATAATAGTGGCTCACCACAACTGTAATGAATAGCTGTTCACCGATAAATTACTATGCAAAAGAAATATATTTAGTCATATGAACATGATATAAAGAACATAAACAGCAGTTGAAAATGAACCTCGACTAGAACAATCCACTTTAACACAAAAAGATTCCAAAACGATAATATATACATATATTCAAAGAGAACAGACTACGCCTGCAAGCAACAGTGACTTCAATCATATGCTCCACACGCGCACGTGCCCCTCATCAGAAATGGCCCGCGGCACCATCCAGAAGTGAGCAGGTAGCGAGCACAAGCGGGGATCGCTGCCCCATCCAAGCCCCCTTGTGAGCAAAAGGATCGAAGGCCTCACAAAGTGTAATGCTCTTAAGCCCCTCATGATGCCAAGGGCTCATTAGACATCGGCTCTTATTGCTAATGCTGTAACGGATAGACCTCTGGCCTCCCAACTCAAATTGGATTTACTGAAGACTGCACCAGTAGAAAAGAGAAGAGATACAGGAATGGGTTGAAGCCGTTGAGAGAAAGGTAGGAAGAAATAAAAGAGAAGAGATACAGGCATGGGTTGAAGCCATTGAGAGAAAGGAAGGAAGAAATGGTTATTAAATGGATATGCAAATCCATGGCACTCATGCAATATCAATGCGGGAAAAATTTCACTTTGTACACTGAATTACATGCATTTTTGTCCAAAAACTGAAACACTAAGTACATCAGAAGGAGAAAGTGCATCATGACGATGCATATAGGGTCCTATGATGCACTTCGTCACGCTGATGCACTTATGTGTTTCGGTTTTGTGACAAAGCCGATGATGCACCAAGATGCATCAAAAAACAGGTAAAATTGATGCACCTGAAAAGACAAAATTTCGAATTACAATAGCGATCGATTTGCGTGTTAGTAAGTAACCGCGTCTCGTTTCGCACGTGTAACAAAACAAGGCTTTTGTTCACTTTATTTTTGCGGAAATATGTTTTTTCTGACTGAAAGATGTTTTCTGTCTGCTGCGATGACACACCAAACTACGCCATGAGACACCTACATGCATCGAAATTTTTCTCAGTGTAGATGCATTAAACATACTGCAGAAAACGATCCATCAGCGAAGAAACACACGAAAGAATGAACAAAGCGTACTTTTGACAATTTTGATTTGAGCTCAAACACTCACGTCTCATTCAGCTTTGTCTGGTTCACTGCACTTATTATAACTTTTACACAGTCAAGCCTTGAGCTGCGTTGCTTACGAAACATGTTACACATGACAATTTGCATACTTTACAACGTCACTTAAGCACATGAGTTTTAAAAGATTCAAATCGCAAAAACATATGAAACTAAGAAAAAAACTCTGTAAACACGTCGGGCCTCCCAGCCCGCAACCCACCAAGTCCCACCTCAGGGGACCGGATGCGGTATTTAAAATTTAAAATTTTGCTTGCCTGCTCTCACGAGTTTTGCCAACCTAACCCAAGAGGTTAATTACAGCAGAGACACACAGCTCTCCTTCACTGGACAGCTGCAACCCCGCTATAGTAACATCAGTGTCACGACTGCCAAAGGATTTTCGAGAAAACCCACGATTTTGGGAAAAATCCCAGCTTAGGAAACAGCGGGTGTGAAGAGCAGATACACCCAGAGACAGGCTGAAAAAAGACATACTTTCAGATACTCCGCGTGCTCCAATACAGTGCATTACCTTTGATTATGCAAATAGAATTTCTTAAATTAATTTTTCAAGATGAGTGCCTTACTTTGAAATATCAATATTAACTAAATGTATGGCTATGATGCCAATATAGACCGCACTTGTAAAATAAATATTTAGCTATGGGTTAAGTTTATCATACAATTTGCTTATTTACGAGTTTTTTACTGTTACCTCAGATTATGTAACAAGCTAATAAAAACGTCATAAAGAGGAAATAAATACAAGTGAACAGGAACATTGTTATTAAACGTCAAAAACCAAGAAATTATAACCAAAACAATTCAATAAACACTGAAATAAGTGTTCAGTAGTGGTAAACATGACAATTTAATATTGAACATGGCAACCTCCATTTTTCATGATTTTTCAAGGCGATTATCAACAGACTTGGTCAGGTTTAATATTTCCGATGGTGGAATAGAATCTGCTGCTCTTTTTACTGCATTCCACAGGCTTACTCTGCTCGAAAACTGCCGACCACCTTCATAGACCTTCCTTTTGATCATTGCCCAGAGGTTCTCAATGGGATTGGAATCGGGCTATTCGCTTGCCAGGTCATAATCCTTTTTGATTTGAATCCTCCATCCGCAAGCCAGTTAGCAATGTACCGTGATCGGTGTGAGGGAGCGTTATCGTGCTGAAGTACCAATTTGGATCTGCGTGCGATAGTCTGCTCATCAAGCCATGGAATCAAGTTGGCTTCAAGAAACTGGCAGTACCTTTCTGCACTCAGTTTAACTGAATCTGGTCAAATGGACCAATAAGGGTGTCACCTTCTATCCCGGCCCAAAACATTATACCTCTTCCACCTTGTTGACGCTTAAGCCCTGTCTGTTGAGGTCGGTCATGGAGGACCCATCCAGACTCCCACCCATCTGGACCATCATGAGTGGCTCTGCATTCGTCAGTAAATATGACATTGGAGAAATCAGTTTTTATGTTCTACACAGCCCATTTGACCCTATTTTCTTGATGAGTTTTTGTTAGAAGTGGTCGTTTCATTACCTTTTTCTCTTTCCCTAGCTTCTGCAGAACCTCACATCTTGTCTTTCTGCCTACTATTGGGGCTCCAGCGTCTTCAAATATCGCCTTACTTGTAGATAGTTGTTTTCTAACGATAGAAACCTTCAAATATCGCACATCCTGAGCAGTCAATTTCCTCCTAGATGCTCTATCAGTTTTCCTGTTGACTTTACCTTCAATTGCATAAGCCTTAATTGTTCGGTGATCACGCTGTAATTCATTGGAAACTTCGAGTGTTGTCTTACCAGAAGACAATAACGAGGTCACTTTGATCTTTTCTTCACGTTTTAAACCGTATTACTCGCCCATGTTTACTAGAGAGTGATGTTGCATAATCTGGTGTAACAGCAGATCCCCGTGCGATAAGCAAATGTTGCCAAAATGTGGGAAATTGTTCCGTTTTTTTCTGTAATTTTTTTATAGTTATAACACACCTGTGCACTAACTTACTATTAACATTTTAAATGTTTGACACTTATCTTGAACAATAAGTAAAAAAATTGTATTAGCATAATCAAAGGCAACGCATTGTAAAGCTCTTTAGCTATGGCTTTTTGATAATTTGAAATGCTTTTTACAATGAAGTTAGTGTTGAAAATTCTAGTGAAGAGAAATTTAAAAAAAAAATCAACTTTGAGGCTGTTTTCGCAGCATCAGAGCAATTGTAATGAAAAGAAGAGTTTTATAGGAATTAACAGCAACAACTGAGAATACTAGAAAGCCTCGGTGGCGTAAAACCATCACCCGCGGTAGGGGCAATTTCAACGAAGTCACTTTTGATGAACGAGGCTAGGGTACTGCCCCATTTCCAAAGATTACATAATCGCTCCTCAATAATAACATAGGAAAAAATAGGCCTCCTCGAGGTCCAAGACGATCTGCCGCGGTGGAGGCAAATTCGCCGCGGTGGAGAAAATTCAACGCCGTCATTTCTAATGGCTAGCTAGGCCTAGTTTTTTTTTCATGGGTCACATCTAGGTCAACCCATCAAACCCTACAAAAAAATTATGGAAATTGATCAACTCCTTCTAACTGTTTCTGGGTGGACGGACAAATATATTATAGACATACTTAAATCTCCAACGAAAATATTATCATCTCTCTCACTTCGTTCGCTGGTGATAATAATATTCAACTTCAAATATTCATTATTGAGGTTAGAAAATTTTTGCTACCTATCAGAATGCAATAAAAAACTACTTAAAGAAACTTTTCAGGAAGATTATAAGTTCAGTTTGCAAGCTAATAATAGGATTCAGCAAAACTGGACTCTATCAAATTCTCATTAAAAGCATACATGACAGATTAAGAAAAACTATTCAGAGCAGAACTAAGTTTTGAATAAATATTGTCATTTCTTCCATAGAATCATTTTCATGCACTTTTTCTACAATTAGATAAAGTTTGAAAGTTTTTGCTTACAATGTGTATGCATTTTTATACCTACAAGTTAGGACACTTCTACTAGCAAAATAATGAAATTAGGCTGAAAAATAGAATTACGAGATGATTCTAAGTTCACAACTTCCTCACTTCCCATTTGACACGGAGCTGAAATAGTGTTAGTTAGAACCTGTCGCCAGTAAGGACTCATGCTCACAAAAGACAAAGTCTTTGTGTTAAAGAACTGCTTGCGTACGTTTACTTTGGTATTTTATTGCCGAGTACGTACTCGGCTATCAATGTAAATTAAAAGCCACTTGACTTCATCAAGTATTTAAGACAAACGCATTTGGATTAATAACACAACACAAGAGTACCCTTATGCCTGGTTTTTTGTTACATGCGAGTTTGCTGTTATGCGAATGGACAACTATCGTGACCGCTCATCCTCTTAATTGGAGAAAACTTATGCAATTTTGAAGTCCTCTGGGTAAATGCGTCGAGGCAGGCAATGCTACAACACAGTAGGGGCCGACCGGGGCCCCGGCCCCGGCAAATCAAGGCCTTTTTCAGCCCCCGGCCCCTAGCCCCGGCCCCGGTTTATCGAAAATTGCTTACCCCGGCGCCGATCCAGTCCCTGTTTTTCGACACCGCCCCCGGCCCCGGCTTTTCAAACTGTGAAAACCGGGGGTTTGGCCCAGGGCTTTTTGGGTGGAGGGAAAAGACTTAACAAACAATAAAACAAGTATTCTGGGGAAGCTATTTCTTGTCTAAGCTGATTCAATATGAGTTACGATTGATCAATATCATATCAATATACTGTCTTAAACTACTGTCTGTGCAAGAAACCCCCGGCCCTGGCTATTTGATTTTGGTCGCCCAGGTGCCCTCAGACGTATATTCTGGCGGGCTCTTTCCCTGCCGTAATATGTTTGGGCATCACGCATCCAAGGTTCCCAAGTGCTTTCTTTGCAGGGTATTAGCAGTTGGCCGCGGTTCCTGCTGAGAAGATTAGTTTTGTAACGTTAGGTAGTTTCTCTATATTTCCCCTTGTGTTTCGCGAGATGGGTAGGCGACCCTTCCCATGGGACTCCTATCTTCTCCCGTGTAGAGGGCCACGGATGGGCCCCCCCCCCCCGCACTAGTGTTTGCTTTCTTCTGTCTTATTTTTTTGGTTTTTCGTCTCCTTCCCGTGCCGCAAGGCTGACCGATTTCTTTTAGCCGAGCCGTATGGAGTTGAGGATGCTCGTGCCTTATTTAACAGCCCTAATCATAGTTCGACTTAACTTCTAAACTATGTCAAACAAAATTGGATCGTTGTCAGCCTATATACAGCATGTTACCTTCGATTAGGCAAATACAATTCTCTTACCTATTTTTCAAGATAAGCGTCAAACATTTAAAATGTTAACAGTAAGTTAGTGCACAGGTATGTTGCAACTACAAAAACAATTAGAGAAAAATAAAACGGAACCATTTCCTACATTTTGCCAATATCCGCTCATCGCACGGGGTTCTGCTGTTACGCCAGATTATCCAATATCACTCTCTAGTCAACATGGGCCAGAAAAGCAGTCTAACCAGTGAAGAAATGATCAAAGTGACCTCGTTATTGGCTTCTGTTAAGACAACACTGAAAGTTTCCAAGGAATTACAGCGTGATCACCGAACAATTAGGCTTGTGCAATTGAAGGTAAAGTCAACCAGAAAACTCCGGATACAGCCTCTACGAGGAAACTGACTGCTTGGGATATGTGATATTTGAAGGTTTCTATGGCTAGAAAACAACTTACTACAATCGATGAAAATAAAGGACATCCAGGTTCCATGTATTTGATTAACGTAAAATAATACTTCTTCTGGATTATGAATTTTATTTTTACCGAGCTTTCGACATTCTCAGCAAATGTCGTTGTCAAGGAGGGAACTTCAAAACTGCTAGGTCCGCTACTTATGATATGGAAATACTTGGTATCAAAGATACGCTTGAAATATTAACACTATACATAATTGGAGAGGCTGGTCGAAAATTCACAAGTTGTTTATT
>LQNS02278174.1:28575064-28595039 GCA_001587735.2 Parhyale hawaiensis | reverse complement strand
TAAATAAGCAAATCGTATGATAAACTTAGCAAATGGCTAAATATTTATTTTACAAGTGCTATTTATGTTTGCAACAAAGCAACACATTTAGTAAATTCTGATATTTCAAAGTTAAATACTTATCTTGAAAAATAAAGTAAAAAAAATTGTCCTTTCATAATCAAAGGTAACATACTATAGTAGGGTAACTGTGAATTTTATTACACATGGAGGAGTGGGAAATTGCAGTGTAGCGAGCAGTGCAACTGGATCGTGTGCAGCAGTAACCGCACCTTAATGGTAGTGGTGCGGTGACCGGCAGTTCCAGAGCGTAGCCACATAATCCATAACTTGTAACCATCTTTTAGTGATGACGCACCGACTGTGAAGCAAAATTCAAAGTAAATGTCTCTTACTGGGGTCGTCCTTCAGCAGAGCTAAATCATATGAAGTATTTGCATTGCAATATTGCCTCGTGTATATCGCGTGGTCTGTAGAGAAGAAACTTGCACTGTCGGAGCAGGACTTTCAGCAACAATCCACTTAGCCGGGCACGGTGTGCGAATTACGTTTGAGTTTGTTAGTCCATTAAGACTTCCTGCGGTTCAACTAAAGCTGTCGTACGGCCCTGGAAAGCTCCAGCTGCAGCCACTGTTCTGCTGCGCCTCACGTCACTTTCTGGCCAATTTTCTTCCCATGGCCTCAATGCATCGCCTGTCGGAACCAAAGGCAAAGACCAAGTTTTTCTTCAAAGACACAAATGAGGCCGTAATGCAGTAAGTTAGCAGAGTTAGGGAACTCATAGAAGCAGCCACAGAGCATAATCTGCTGGGGCTAAAACGACGGCCAGAAATGGTTCACCAGCAACACCCAAGCGCCCACAATGAGTTTGTATTTACGTGACTGCCCAACTAGGGAAAAGATTTTCGCCTGCTGTGGTGGTAAAAGTTATATATGAGTAAATATTAATTTAGCCCATTGAAAATTAATTGAATTATTTAGCCAAGTAATCTTCATATTCTGCAGGGGCTACCAGACTGAAGTCGAACTGGGAAGTTACTACGTTTTATATCCCTAGCTCACCCATGGGGAAAACAATTTCGCCAGCAGTGGTAAAATAAAAAATAAGTTCTTGCGCAGACTTGATTGGATTGTACATGCAGAAAAATGGTTGTTTGCCATTAAGCAAAATTAGTTAACTGTAAACTAGCTTGTCGTTTGTATTTGCGTTAATGCACATTGTTGTTTGTGATGAACAACAAATGAACAAGAGCGTTGTGATGAACAACAGTGTCTTACTATTAATTATTATTGCTTTGTAGCTAAAATATTACTTCGTTGGTGATAAGAAATTAGGTGTTTTTTATCGTAAAAATACATACTTTTCTGAGTGTATAGGCATCAATTTAGCCCTATAGTCATCACTAATATTGCTTTAGAAATTTAAAAGCAAAGGAGATTGTTAAAAAATTGGTAATTTAAAAACGTTACGGGGACCTGCTCCATCATCAGTTCTGAAAAATACAAAGTCAAAAGTAAAAATTTTTGCGTTATTCAAACCATACAAAACAAGGTTGATAAAGTTGACTAAAAAAACAATATCTATTGACTAGTTTTTAGGGACATGTTAACTGGAAAAAAAAATTATCTATTGACTGATTTAGCTTTATACGTTCTTTTTTCTCCAACAATGGTTTTCCACTCAATTTAGTCGATTCTCAAATCAAGAAATTTTTAAAAAAAAGTACTCCCCTGATGCATCCCATAATCAAGATGGCCTCCGCCTACTTTACTGCTCATTGCGATACTTCGGATACCCTACGGAAAAATTAAGAAAAGAGCTTGTATCACTTTTTACTCAATATTTTAATACTGTTAAACTGTGTCCAATGCTCGTTAATAATTTCAAAATTTCAATATTTTTCCGGTACAAGGATGCTCTTCCCACACGGCTACAGTCGTCTCTGGTATATAAATTCAGTTGTGGGCGGTGCCCATCTGCGTACGTCGGAATGACGTCACGTTGCCTATTCGCCAGAGTCGCTGAGCACGGTAGGAGGAGCTTCTGTACCGGAAACATATTGGGCATTCCTCCTCATTCATCAGTCCGCCAGCATGCTGAACAGTGTGGCGCACGTGTATTCTTAGATAGTTTTAGTGTTTTAAAGACTGCCAACAGTGACTTAGAATTAAGAATTTTAGAATCCCTTTATATCCATAAACTCAAAACCGACCTCAATAGTAACAACAGTTGCTATCCCCTGAAATTAGTCAATAGATAACTTTTTTCAGTCAACATGTCCCTAAAACCTAGTCAATAGATATTTTTTTAATGAACTTTATCAACCCTGTTTTGTATAGTTTGAATGACACAAAAGTTTTTACTTTTGACTTTGTATTTTTCAGAACTGATGATGGAGCAGGTCTCCGAAACGTTTTTAAAATGATATAACTTCTAACAATCGTCTTTGCTTTTAAATTTCTGATCAATTTGCAATTAAAGCAACAAAATTACTTTCATGATAATATTGCTTTGTTACGCACGTTTCCTTCAAAAATCGAGCTTAATCAAGACATTGAAAGGTTAATCTTTCTTAGTCCCTCTATGCGGTGCAACGAGAAAAAATAATTCGATAATGAAAAAAGCATATCCGGCAAGTGGGAAACCCAAACACAGGGGTTGAGCGAGCTTTGCATCAACAAGTATGGTGAGAAAAATAAAAAAGATCGATATATCTCTAGAAGCAGAAAATTTCTACTATCGAACCTGGCCGTAGGCACTACTGGGTGAACCTTATACGGCTAACATTATTTTTCTTCAGAATGTTTCAAACAATGAAAACAAGAGGCCGTGTCTTCATACAAGGATCGAAGGGAAAACGTTGTGTCTTGCTGCAGGAGCGCTGTCGCTCCACATCTTCGGTGCATGCTCGATGATCGGAAAAACTCTTACTATAATTGAGAGGGTTGTCAGTATATTAAATCTGACAGCTTCTTTTGCATCCAGTAAACGACCTGATAATTAAGTATCTTTATCAGCACATAAAATTACCAGCAAGATCTAAGTTTGACAGCATCGTTTGAGCTTAATTATCTATTGAATAACTTTCTTTATTGATTACAGTTCAAAAGACAATGACCAGCGAAAAAAAAAATTGTGTTTGGCAGCATAGTCTAAAATAAGTTACAGTTCAGAGAAACTGGTATATTTATCAGCCGTGTGACATCATCCTAATTAGCACATCATAGTATGTATCGCAAGAACAGAACATGGCGGTAATATTAAGCATTCGTTCACGTTATTAATTGGCGGGTTATCTAGTTCTATTGGGTGATATTTGTCCGTCGATTTTGACCGACTATCAGTGCATACTGAATAGGGTTATGATGCAGAGATTGTGACAGGTGCAGTTGTGGCCAGAAGCGGCACCATCTACGTTACCAACAAGAAAAATGTTTGCCGCATTTTCCGCGCTTCCGTAATTAGAGCTCTGAAAAAAATAAAAGTATGTTATTTATTCAATCGCACCAATTTCGAGCAACAAACAGACGCGCGATACAAGCTGTTGATTTCATACACACAAAAGTCCGAGCTCAACACTTTATCACCTACAAAGAGAGAGTAAGGAACGAAGACGGACAGCAGTTAGGGCGGTGCTATAGAAATACTCCTAGCTTGATAGATGTGTTGACCGCACGTAACAATAGAACAGACTCCCTTATTTTCTGGAAGCTGTCTTGTGGCTTGAAAGCCGTAAATATGTTTGATGTATCAGGATAAATTAAGCGAGGGGTATCATGAAGTTTCTATCTATTAAGCATTAATTAAATATTATAAGTATTAGGATGAGAAAAAAAGTAAAAGTAGATAAAAATGTAAATGTGAGTCGTGTATGAGACTGAATCAGACGAGGAATATCATGAAGTTGTTATATCAATTAGCTATGCTGGAATAAAAATGTATGCAGAAGTATGTAATATTAAACACAGTCGTGAATAAGTTTTGCATACCGGGATAAATAGACGAAGGATAACACAGAGTTGTTTTAATTAAACTACGATAAAAGACGTCAACAAAACAAAGTTGTTTGCATGTTTTGCATTCAGAAGTAATCAAGTTTAGAATATTGTACAGTTACTGAGAATGAAACTTGAGACAAACTTAAATTTGAGATAAATTTAATATACCTATTATATATCTTATGCGAAACAAAGTCGTACATATATTTTGTGTCAAGATGGAGTAAGCGAGACTGACCAATAACCTGCCAATAGAGCTCACGAGACTAAATAATATAAAAGAATTTTGAGTGTACTATACGTATCTGAACATAATAAGGTATAAGTTAGCTGTAAATTTTATATCCACCCATTATTCAAATATGCTCTTCCATATTTAACATTAGAGAACTAAGGCAAGGCTTCTGCTTAGTGAATTACTTTTCTACTGCTCTAGATATTCTAAGATGTATAAATTTAAAAGCCTAAAAGGTGTAGCACCGAGTGTATTCTAAATAATTTTCAACTAAAATCGGTTAATAAAAAATAAATAATGAAAATTCACTTCGACGTTTCGGCATCCAAACATGCCACATGGTGTCAATTATTATGTGAAATAGAACGTATACATTATACCTTGAGCCACACAAGTTACTGGCCAGTTGTTTGCAGATAGTTTAAGACATCCATTGGTAATAACATATAAGTGACGTAAACGATCACACCTTCAGCAAAACCGTGTGCATGTGATACTTCAGCAAATACAAATCGATCTTGTCACTACCTATTATATTCTTGAAGCCTCCCGGCCCACAGCGCTAATTGCGGGGCCAAGAGAGAAGAAAAGAAGAGTGCAACATTGCTGGGATTAGGAATCCATGCACGTGAACAGGAAATCTAGCGAAAAATTCTTATTTCGTTTTCCTGAGGCAAAGCGCAGGAGGCCAGATATTTTTTCCCCAGTCGGGTGCGTAGTTTAAGCCAAGCATCTGGTTTCTCAACTCGTGCTCTATCTTCTCTCTCGCAGGGAGGCTCCAATATATGGCTGGCTGCTTTATGTCTAAGGTCTCCATTACTCTCCGTCATGTGAGCAACGGTTTGCCGGAGACTTATGCTGCACCCGCAGGTGATACTGCTTCGTTCTCATATGATTTATCTTCACAGGTATTCCTCGACGTACCCGGAAAATATCGTCTCACTCCTGAATCGCCGCTCTGCGTCTGGGGTGGTATAACACAATTACTAATAATAGTTCCAGAAAAAATGCTTCCTTTGAAGTTGACGTTTGTACGTTTCCACTTGCATGAAAGCTGAAGACTGTACAAGTACTTCTCTCTCAACGTACACGGAAAATTTGCTCTATTTGTATGTAGTTGGCAATCGTATGGTTCCGCTTGCGTGAAAACTGCTCCTGGTTAGACTTTCTAACACAGTTTCACTTTCTGAAAAAGCGACAATTTGCTGAATTTGTTGTTGTAATTTTTCTCAGAATGTTTCATTTTTTGTAACCTCGTTGACGGGTCTGCGTGTCTAACAAAAAAGTTTGTCACTGTTTTTAATTTTCTACTTGATAGCACAATAACTCAAAAAAAATTGAATGGATCTTTCTGAAATTTGTAGGAGTTGTTGGTAACGTTAAAAGACATAAATAGTTAAATTTTGGTGATGATCTGTTGGTCAGTTCGTGACTTTAACAAATGTTTGTCAGAATGTTGCGTTAGCAGCATAATAGTGGGGAGGCTAGTGGAATAATCGTGCATTTGATGATACAAGCACCAAAATTAGGATGGTGACTCTATAAGGTATACTAAATAGATCTGTCCTACTAGCCACCGAAAAATCTAAGATGGCAGAATATTTTTTCAAGATGGCCGCCAACTTTTTTATTTTTGTGCCAATTTGAATGAAACTTGGTACAGATATGTAAAATCAAAAATAAACGTGGATTAGACTCATGTATTTTTTCATTTTCCTCATAGAAAACGAGTTATTGAAAGAAAATTGATATAGGGGGTTATGGGGGATTACTATCTCCCCAACAGTTTTTGAGCTACAGAGATGATCTTGGTATTAAAAGAAGCGGAATTTAATTCTTTACAACAAAGCATCAACATTTTTATTTTCGAATCAGCAGACAAGTGACAGTACACTTTCTTGTGAAAAACTTGAATAAAAAATTGTTTTTAACTTTCTAAAAAACTATTTCGAAGATAAAAAAGCCGAGGCATTGTTTTATAGAATCAAATTCCGCTTCTTTTGATACCAAAATTATCTCTGTAGCTAAATAAAACTGTAGGGGGAAATAGTTTTCCCCCCAGAACCCATTTTTTCTGTTTTTTAATAACTCATTTTCTATGAGGAAAATGTAAAAACGTACATGAGTCTAACCCACATTTATTTTTGATTTTATATATCTGTGCCAAGTTTCGTCCAAATTGGCACAAAAATAAAAAAAAAACAGCGGCTTCTTGAAAAAAATGCCGCCATCTTGGATTTTTCGGTGGCTAGTCGGACAGATCTGTTTAGTATACTTTATGGAGTCACCATGCTAATTTTGGTGCTTGTATCATCAAATGCATGATTACGTTGCATGTTTGCATTTATCTGCCGAACACTGTTGAAAGGCACAAATGATTAGATTTTGGTGTTGATACAAAAAATCATGGTCTCAGAACCAATTTGACTTTTTCCTAATCGTTGCCTTGCTTTGTGGAGCTATGCGCTCTCAGGGTGCTCTAGTTAAAACTGTTTTTTCAGGCTTCGGATAGAGTTTTCCACCGCTCCATTTTTTTCCAAATGTTATAAGCTATATATTACAACCTATTACCGACGGTTACCCTAATAATAGAAAAAGTGCCAATGACAACAAACAGAGAAGCACGGCACAATGTAAACCAGCTCAACGATACTGCCAGATTTTCTGTAAAAAATCGGAAATTCAAGGAAACTTGAGATATCGTTATTTTTATCACACAGCTATTGTATTATCAGTGATCGGAGTGATATCTAAGGCACCAACTAAGACTCGGTTGTTGCAGGAATAAAACTATTAGAGATACGGCCAACATAATAATTCCTTTTGAACGTTAACCGTAAGGCACCGAATCTAAATTTGGTTTCCCCTAGTAATAAGAGGGTTTAAAAAATATCTTAAGAAAGGTGACACTACTGTAAATGATTAAGAGCGCAAGGTCTGGCCCAGACACTTGAGCATTAATCTGAACCTTCTTTCCTCATTAACTACTTACTTTTGAAAGAAGGAAAATGGGACCTGGAAACTTTGAGATTTATGGCAAGACTTCCGATGAGCTTTGCGATTCCCATGAGTCTCGTACGCTCTGATATTTCTCTTACTATACGCTTGCAAGTTTGTACGTGGATAACAATCACTGCACAGGCGAATATATCTTTAAATAATATATTATTGCTCATGAAGAAAGGACAGGAACGGTAGTACGGAGCACAGTACAATATCAGCATGGATTGACAGATTGATAGGTGGATAGGGAAGAGAAACCAGGCGCCCCGCGGTAGGGCAGGTGAAGATAGCTACGCTTTGCAACAACGAGAGGAAACAGTGAGGCGGATTAGTACATGCAGTATCACGAGAGTTGGGAAAATATTGCTGAAGCGGAAGGATGTGCTTGGATAATGAACAAATTAAGCGAAATGTGTATCAACTGTGACGTTAAAGGGATTCAAACAAGCATATCAAACTAATAACTACAAATGTCGACTAACAAATAAAATTTAACGTTTCGGGAATTTTTTCATCATCAGAAATTTAACTATAAACTACAAAGGATACCTAAAAAATTTTATTTAAGATGAGCTAAGTTGGATATGTGTTAACAGGGTGGGACCGAAAAGGCAAATGAGCATGGTACGCTATGGTGTTTCTTATATAAGCGTCGGACGGTAAGGGAAGCGGAGGAAAACGGGCAGGACACAGTCGGAGGAAATAGTGTCCGTCATGGGTTGTGACGAGTGGCAGGGCTGTAGTCATCACATTGAGGCTAGGTCTCGCTTCATGGATATATGGTGATTTCGGAGCGGAGAGAAAAAAAACAAGTACAGTAGGAGGAAAAATGTCAGTCACGGGCTATAATCTAAAAAATGAATGAACAGGCCTGTGAGAAGGGGCCGGGTGTCAGCTCCTGTACAGTCGGCTGAGGTGGAGCTAGTTAGTCGTGGATGGTGTGAAGAGGTACAGCTGAGATCATAATGTTCAGGCTAGGTCTTGTTTTATGGATATAAAGGGATTCTAATGTTGTGAGTTCGATTGGATAAGAAGAGTCAATGATTGAGAAGTCATTTTTGCTGATGGGATGGTCGTTTTGCTCAGCATGCAGGCGGGGAACTAAATGTTAGGGTTTTGCAAGTGGTAGACCGGTTCGACTGGATACACCTAAATGTTGGTCATTGCGGGCTTTGAAATGTTGGCCAGTGCTACAAATGTACGAGGCATTGCATCGTCTGCATCTGAACGGTAGATAACACTTGACAGAAGCGGTGTGGGTGGTTTGTCTTTAAATTGAAAGTAGGACCCTATGGTAAATGTGTTTTTGTATGAAATTTAAAGTTTATATGTGGGTAAGCTTCAGATAGGAACGTTTTCAATGTGTTTGCTGCACAAACAGAGGCTTTTTTGTTGTATAGAAGGTAATGGAAGAAGTCTATTTTAGGGACAGAGCGTTTGCTAATTCCGGCATCGAACAGTTTGTCTAGGAACAAATTGCAGTAGTGGTCCAGAAGATGGTGCGGGTAACCGTTATTATTTTTGAAGAAGTGCAACGAAAAGGGAAGACACTGCTCTCAGCATCAGCGGCGATAGACTACTTTGACGTAAAAAATTATTGATGCACAACGTGTGCAGCATTAGAAGCAAAAAGAACTTAATGCTGTAAAGAAATGACAGCATCGCCGATTTCGATGGGCTCCTAATTTCCCTTAAGGCAATACACACAAACATAGAAGCTGAGGTGAAAATATAAATGCTCTTAAATTCGTAGTTCTAAACATGAGTTAGGGGACCTTATAAGATCAGGCCCTAAAAATTATCAAAATTCGTTTTTCATCACTAATCAGTAGCTATACATCAGACATACTCGGAGGAAAAAGCTCAGGCAGCCAGTGTAACCCTAAGTGGGTAGAATAGGAGCCTGGTGGATGGGGGAGGGAGTTTTTCATAACATTTAAATTTTTACTACAGAAACTTTATTATTCGGCCGATCTTCATGAAACTTAGCAGAAACATGATAAATCGGAAAAGAATGTGGGTTTTATTCATGTACTTTTTCCAATTTACCCCATAGAAAACGGGAAAAAGTATTTGAGTCAAGAGCTTTTCTTCTTCAGCTTTACATATGTGTGCCGAGTTACATTCAAATCAGGAAATAAATAAAAATTTTCTCTTGGCCATATTTTTTAATTTCATATAAATTCCCACCAAAGGGTTCAAATTTGATTTTTCATTTTTGTTCCGATTTGAATGAAACTGGGTACACATATGTAAAATTGAATAATAAGAGCTTTTGACTCCAATACTTTTTTGTATGGTGAAAATTGGAAAAAGTACAGGAGTACAATCCACATTCTTTTTTTTTTTTACATACATGTGCCTACCTGTGCCAAGTATCATCCAAATCAGTGCATAAATAAAAAAAAAGTTTTCATTACAGTCGTGTTCTCGAATTTCCCCATAAAAAATTTTCAGTCGAAGGGTTCAAATTTAAGAATTTATTTATGAAACGATTTGAATGAAAATCTCTCAATATGTACGCATATATCGTGTGCATTGACAAAAGGCAAAGCAATGTCAATACAACTGAAAGTCTGATTGCTATCTGCCGTACCATGTATATTTTTGTAGCGTTTGCGTTTCAGTGAATATCTCGAAACTAAGTAATTGATCTTCAATTGAACGCGACTCGGTGAATAATGCAACAAATGTCATGATTTTTTATATCAAATTAAATTACAACAATTCTATGGATTCTTTTTAAAAAGATTTTGTTGAAAAATTGTGAAAAGTGATTTCCAAAAAAATGACATAAATATACATATAATTTAAAAACTAAAACTGAATTCAAAATCTAAATCCATGCGATTGTTGGCAGTCATGTATAGTATATCTGTACCAAATTTCATTCAAATGGAGCGAGAAATGCAGGCGCAGCGTAAAAATAAAATTAAAAAAAAGGATTACCAATTCTTTTTTTCGGTAATTTTGACATTTTTTCTATACGAAAGTGTTTTTTACATCATATAAAACAAGTTTCAGTTGATGAAACACAAGAAAATAGATGAAAAAAACAAAATGTACGTTTTTGGGGTTATGCTCAGAGGGTCTCCTTAAATGATTGCACCGTTCAGTGCGAGATCTGGCGGAAGAATTTGGTTGGTGGGCTGACATTGAACCCGCCATTAACCTCCTGCCAGCAACCTATACAAAATGTCATATGTCGCAAAGTACGGGCGCTGTACTACTAATATTCCGTGCATGATTATTAGTATTATCGTTAATTCAGCGTTTTACCACCCTAGAATCTGCGAGGCGATTCAATAGTGAAGCTCAACTGAAAAATATGTAACGCTTTTTATTAGTATTAATATTTTTAGCTTGGTATTCCTGCCAGAAAAACTCGGTAGGCTCAGTGCGCTACTACTGGTGGGAAACAGGCGCAAAGAATAGAAAAGACACTCGAGTGGACGGCCCTATTCGAGTAATGTACATGACGGAAGAAACATCATCATTAGTATTTCATGTAGAGCACTTATTAGGTACAGTAGTGTTGGTACTATAAAAACACGCATTCACTAGTATAAAAATGTATCACCATCAGGTTAAGCAGTCAGATCTCGAGATGATTGAAAGGCCAGTACTATGTATATTTAATGCTGTGTAGTTAATTCATATTATTTATACTGTATCATTTCGTGAATCTTTTGTGATAACAATCACTTCATAGAAAAGACTTCTGCTGCAAATCTGCAGCAGCACGAATTTGAACACACCCCACCAGCCGAATGCATGTCATAGAAAGCCTGCACGCAGGCGTTTGAAGAATTAAAGAAACCGTTTCTCTCCGTTAACTTTTGAATAGAGTTTTGTAAAAAAAAAAAAATTGCAGTCAGAACTTAGCCTAAATTGGCCCGTCATCTGAAAAACGAAAAATGCAGCCCTAGTTTAAGTCCGTTTCAAAACCAGCACACGTAAGCCTCGCTTTGTGATTTCCTAAGAAGGAGAAAAATAATATTTTTGGCCAAGTCAAAATTGCTACAACTTGTGAAAGCTCTAACTTTATTTTAAAAAAGTTTCGGGCTCCTTTGATGAAATTGTAAGTTTACGTCATCACGCACAAGTTCCTTGGAATTTTTCTCCACTCTGCGCAAGGAAAATGATTGAGACGTTGCGCAAGCACTAGGCAGACAACACAAAGCAATAATTACCTCCGCCAAGCAGGTTATGTTTTCGTCGTGTTTGTCTGTCTGTCTTTTTGTCTGTCTGTCTCTCTGTCTGTCACCAAGATAACTCAAAAAAGTTATGAACCGATTTGAATAAAATTCACAGGGATTGTTAGGTATGTTAGGAGGAACAGATGATTAACTTTTGGTGAAGATATGTCCATCCGCTTGTTTGTTTCAAACAGACGCAGTAAAAAGAGCTACGGTATTGAGTTTTTCAATACCTACCTAAAACATGAAATTAACATGAGTTGTTAGGTATATAACAAAGAGTAGATGATCAAATTTTGGTAATGGTCTATTAGTTTGTTCGTTCATTTGTCGCTGTTTTTAATTTCATGCTTGCTAGCACAATAACTCAAAAAATAATGAATGGATCTTTAAGAAATTTATAGGAGTTGTTAGCAATGATAAACGACATAAATGATCAAATTTTGGTGCAGATCGGTTGGTTCATTTGTATGTTTGACTCATATTTGTCATAACGTTTGTTATTAGTATAACTCAAAAAGCTATGAACGGATCTTCAAAAAAAAATGAACAACCTGTTATTAATATAAGAAGGCACAAATGATTAGATTTTGGAGCTTATGCAAAGAAAATTATGGTTTCAGAGCCAATTGGAATTTTTGCTACCGTTGGCTCACTTGGCGGAGGTATGCGCTCTCAGAGTGCTCTAGTTACCAATTGCAACGTGAAAGCTACACGCAGACTGCGCATAAAAATTGTGCCTGGACACACAAACTTGGGTTCTTCTTTCTTCACAATAATAAAAACAGGCACCACCACCTCACGGAGCAACGGAAGTTTCCAAAGCAACATTGATATCGTACAGTTTCTCTTTCCAGAAAAGCAACTGAGAAAATTCATCAATTTCCAGAACGGCAGAAGAATATTGAGACGCAATAATGCATTTTCTCTAAAAAAAAAATATACGCATTTGATATTGAAATTCAAAGTATCTGAAGTGATCGTCCGTTTTATGTTTTCAAAGTGAAAAGTTCACAATGTTAGTTGGATGGGCTACAAAAATACCCTGACAGGCAATCGCACGATTTCTCCCTACAGCAAAAAAAAATTATGATAAGAATCAACTCCAGGAGCAGCAAAAGTGTTCGGACGAACACTTCTCTCTCAGCTTCTATTTATTTTCGTGCTAAATGGGAGTAATGAGAGAGCTTTGATGACGAAGAGCACGGACACGGCCGTATATCGGCCATCATTAATGGCAGCAATGAATATTAAGCGCGCATTAGTCGACTTTACGACCTGTGTTATTAGGGTAATTCTATTACTGTACGCACCGGTCATAAATTTGGTGTTAAATTATGACCCTGATGATCCACCAGCGAGTGTGCATCATGTGAATCATTCATCGTTACATCCGCAACTGCTGAGAGTATGGGCGCGAGTCTAGGGAATCAGGTGATGCTAATGCTATCAACTGATACTCGTCGCAATACGTACATAGACTGAATGTACATGTTATTCCAAGCCTGGCAGTGGTTCCAGAACGTGCATAGAGAGCCCGTGTAGAATGTGAAGCAAGATAGGAACCCATGAACGAGTGGCCACCACATGTACGAAATGCAACGGGAGGGAAGAAGAAGAATAGTAATTGAGAATAAAGGTCGCTCGTAGCATTAGAAAATGCAGAATGAGGGAGAACGAGAGCGGTGAAACAACTGTCCCAAAGGTTAATCCCTGTAAATGTGTACCGCCTAATACATAAAGGGAATACGCCAAATTGATAACGCAGCTGTCACAACTTTAAATGCGCAACATTGCACAAACACGTTTTCCACACTGTCGAGTGAGGTTTAGTGTACGAAAAGGCTGTTCTCTTTTTTCAGTGAACCTCTTCTGCATTTGAGACTATACAACGATTGTTGAGTTGTCCATAATGGCAGACTGTTCATCCGTAATTAGCTACTATTGTGCGAGGTTCGATAAAATTGGTACATTTGAAATCCATCTCGTAAGTGCGGCATATCAAGTAAATGTTGCCCAATACAAA
Organism: Parhyale hawaiensis; assembly: GCA_001587735.2. NCBI lineage: Eukaryota > Metazoa > Arthropoda > Malacostraca > Amphipoda > Hyalidae > Parhyale > Parhyale hawaiensis. Next base: position 28,581,577 of record LQNS02278174.1, on the reverse strand, counting down.
GCAAAAAAAAAATTAACTAGCTAGTTAGCTAGAAACAAGTTTGGTGAATTCTTCCAAAGCAAAGAAGAAAAAGAAGGATTATGTACACTGCACAAATTAAAAGAAATCCCATCCCTGGCGATGCACCAATAAGAAATCGTCTGTAGTGGAAACTTTCTTGCACACCGAAAAGGAGCTCAAAAATGTCAGAAAGAATGCCGCAGACAAGGGGAACTATATTTTAATACAGCTGTTGTAGTTGTTGTTGTCGTCGTTGTTGTTATAAAGTTGCGATTCCACCAGAACGCTGCACAGTGCGGCACTGTGCAGCACAAATGTATGTGTCGGCGGAAACGTACAAACGAACAGCGACAAATTGTACGTGAACATTTTGGCAAAGTACGCGCACAGCTGCAAACTTGTGTGCGCGTACTCAACTTTTCAGTGTACTCGTTTTAACTAACAGGATTATTTTGCTCGCGCACTCAGTCTTGGTTCCGCTACAGGGGAGGGAGCATCTGTGTCGGCGCGCACTAAAAAACTATGGTTTGGACGAACGACAAAATTATAAAGTTTATTCAAGCCATTGAAACGAGTCCAATGCTATGGAACACTGCACACCATATTTATGAAAATAAAAACAAAAGACATGATGCAACTAAAGATTTGACAGAAAATTTTAAGTGTGACTCAACTGAAGTTATGAGGAAATGAAAGATTATTCTTGTTTAGTACCGCCAAGGGCGGAAGAAAATTGCAGATTCGAAAGCGTAAGGTTCTGGTATAGGAGATATCTATACACCAAAGTGGTTAGGCTTTGAACATCTCACTTTCATTCATGGAAGAGACGTTCCTAACGCCACTATCAATACAGAATGGCAAAACAATGAGCAGGTTTGGTCATATGTATTTAGCATGAGTATTTTCCTAATACATTTAAGTAACAATACCCTATACTTTTATAACCTAATAGGTACCTAGTACATTGTGACTTAATACCTAATACAAATATGTATTTATGAGCCTTTTCGAAAACAAGTTGACTAGAGACTTATGAATGACATGATTCCTGTTCATATTGTTACAAGGTAATGTCGTATACATGATTGTTTCTAACTATGTTGTTCTACAATGTAATTATTCAGTGCGAACGATTTATTAAGCTACTAGAGTGCCCGCGCTGTCATTGATGACGGCGAAGAATTTGTGAAGACCCGTCTTGTGTTGTCCGTAGCATCATCGCAAAGATATTAAGGCAGAGCCTACATGTATTGAAAGGAGCTCCCGCGTGTAGACGGGACATGTTCTTCGTGATTTCTTAGGTTATCAACTATTTAGGGTAGACGGTTGAGCTCCTTTCTATACATATAAGGCTCTAATTAACTTCATTGTATAGGATACTGCGCAACTGCCAACTTGCATTGAGGAACCGTGCAGATAAGCGTGCAAGGCTGAAAAAAAAACAAGCTTTCTTTTGTTGATACGCAAAAAAGCGATGTTTTTTGTACGAAGTCAATATTGCTTCTAATCCAAGATCCAAGATACTCCAGTGTGGCATATAACTCGGACTCGGAAAATTTTTTCCCAGGAGAAAACTTGTTCTGCTGAAAGAAAAACCCAAAATGTGGAGAAAATAATTTGTTGCCTAGAAATTATGGTGGTCTTTGCCCGCCTGCTTACCGCTCAAGAATATCTTACCAGTTGCCTCGATAATTACCAAATTAACAAAATAAGAATATCAGCTGAAGTTTGAATGAAGGAAATCTCAGAAGAGAGTACACCACACGATGGCAGAGAATGTTTCGAGAAGCTGTATACATCTACATCGGGTGGACTTTAACGTTGTTAAAGGCCGGAATCAGACATACTGTTCGAGTGCCACCATTTGTAACCTGGAATATTTTCTGCAATCAGTTTCCTATGAAGCTTGGCAGGATGACCATAGCCTTCAAGCAGATGAATTCACTAATGAAACCTATAAGTACTTATATGATAAAGCGCTTGATGTATTTATTTATTGGATTCTGAGAAGTGTTTCAAGCAAGCAGTATATTGAGGGAAAGGAATAGAGAGCCAACTATAGCCATCTTCTGCAACCTGGTCACCGATCTCCCTAAAAACTTAATCTAGTTATACAAAATTTGCAACCAGGCCTATTTTTCGCCAATCTATTTCTTTAAGAGCGTGACCCGAAACTTACCAATATATAAATATGAAAACATATAATACATAATAATAATATATTTTCAACTATCTGCCTCGCTCTGCTCAACCGATAATTAAATATCCTTTCCCTTAATCCTTTGTCATGTTGAACAGGGTATGGTTTTAGGACATTGGCATCTAATGCGAAAGCATTATCTACAACTATCACGTGTTGAATAGCTCTATTTCTTCCTGGTAAGGCTTAAGGGTTAGGTAAATCCAATTTTCCCTGTTGAAGATTAGCATAAAATGCAGTATTTTTAAAGCATCCGATATACTCCCTTTACATCCAATGTCGACGTATCTAAACGTGTATTTAGCATCAACCTATGCTAACAGCACAATACTGAATTGGCCTTTATAATTGAAGAAGTTACTCTCTGTATTGTTCGGAGCTTGAAGTACAACACGTTTCCCGTCCATTGCTCCCATGCAATGAGGGAAATTCCACAGACGATTAAATTCACTCTCCACCGTCTTCCATTCTTGCTGGGTACTAAGAATCTAAAATGTTTTTATGTATTATTAGTGTTTTGATATATGTATGATAATTTGATGTAAATATTATATTATTATAAATATATTGATGGTTGTATATATTACTAGACTACCCTTGACCCGTTGGGACACTGCTGTTCATATTATAAGAGAGCAATTGCATCGTTTTTAAGTGGAAAATTAAAACAAATATTAGCATGAGCCATTCTTATCAATAATATGTTTTTGTATCGTGATTGCTTGCAAAAAAAACTAACATTCTTCGTTAAAAACGTCGCGCTGACGATGAGGACCCGAGAATTGCTCATGACTAAACAGGTGGAATCAAGGAAGCAAGATGATCATAGTATCATTAGTATTGCTGCCGCAACGAAATTACGCAGAATCAAACACCAGCGGACGAAGATCATAGTGCAAAGAGGTATAGAAATATTGTTATATGACTTAATCATTGGCACTGAAAAATACTGTACAATTCCCCTGCCATCGCCTTATTCAGTGAGTTTGTCAACTGTGCAAACTTATGGAGATTCTTCTGTTCCCCAAAGTATCAAAACTTTTACCTATCAGGGCGAAAATACTAGTGTCAATTACTAATAAAGCTACTGATTGATGAAAAAATAAATGGAAATATGGGAAGTACAATGTTCTTCACTCACCTCAATATTTCCTTTTAATGTGCTTATCAATGCAGTACACACCACTGGAACAATACGACTGATGAGTTCTTTTAAAAATTTAAATAAATAGATCAAATTTGCAAACGAATCACCAGTTCCAATGTATCTGAGTGTTACTGCCACCCTTATTGAGACAGGAACACTCTTTCTATAGTTTGTGTCTTGTTTGGCTACCAAAGGACCAATTGCACTTATGAGAAACTCAAAGTCTTCGCAAGATATTCCTGAAAATTTTTTAAATCCACTCAGGGGATCTAGTTTTAATTCCACTAAGAATTTTTCTGTCTCTTAGTCTCGGCGCTTCAAAAAGGGTTTCACCCAACATCTCGGCTTTGCTCGTCGTTCATTTTTAACAAACTACATACGACGACACTGGCTGCACCACAAAACAATAGGTACCTCTTTCTGTCCGTCCATATTTCCAACTAAATCACTGAGGGCAAACTGAGCATAACTGCTGTTACAGCGAACAGTACAGCGCAAGTGCTGCACTGTTTGCTTGAAAAAATTGCGCACATTTTACAGGCGGATACGTGGTCAATAAGGGTTCATCTTTTTGTACGCGCACTGCAAAAATTCTGCACAAAATGTGCGGTACACGGTTGTGGAGGAAACGTACCTTAACATCAAGGCCCATAATAAAATTCAGGAGTCACTACTTTCTTAACAACGATTGGCCCAATATGGCAACCTCCTTCACGCTACATAGCTCGATGCTTCTTAGGTCACGGACTGTCGCCTCGGCCCCATAGAACAAGTCTTTTGCTGCACGTCTCTCGCTCTGACACATATTGAGGTCAAGGGTGCGACGTGACGACAATCCTTCTCTCTCTCGGTGGCACCAACACAAGCAACGCATGTCCTCCATAGACTTTTACTCGAGCTTACAACAATCCCAGCAACTCTTGCTGGTACTCCACGTGCCCTCATCTTCCTTGTAGTAAGCCCATAGTGGCCAAAGTCACCCGAGAAGAATGAGTTGGGAGGCTCGCTGCGGTCATCAGTTACGGGAGAACCAGCCCAGAGGGGAGGTAGCGTTGGTCAGTCTCAATCAAGCATCATTTATCACACTCAGAGGGTCCCGACACTCAGCTGTTCTATATCGACCTAATGCTGCCTGACAAATTACGTGTAATTCAAGGCCGACAATTTCTATTGCTCAAACAACACCTATAGTGAGCTGGGTGTTCTCAGCTCCAGAGTAAAGAAACAAATACGGGGATGCTTTGTAAAGGAAGTGGAGGGTTTGCATCTTCATTAGATAACGTCAGAATTTCACCTCTCTGCCATAAAGATCACTCAGACGCGTTCCAAAGAGCAGCATTGCTGAAAAAATTTACATAAATTGAGATCTTGGAAGGGTGAAGCGAGTACACGCTTGCTGCAGGTGAGAGATAGTGCATGGATATCTAAGAGCGTTATCAGTGGGATTAAATGTAAGGAATATTGCAATGCTCTGAACAAGAGCACCGCAGAACACCATTGTACTTCACTGGTTATCAGTACCGGGTATATGTTGCACTGCTTTGACAGCATCCGGCAACTGCGCTGCTACTTCCGGTCGGCAGTGACTGGCTCCGATACATAGTGAGAATATAAATAACTATCTTAAAAATACACGATTTACCAACATGAATATTCCTTAAATAATGTGACTACTTAACAGCTATGTGAAGAAATTTACGTTGATCATATACTATAGTCACAGTCATACACTTTAACGATGGCTTGAGGAAGTCTACGCTGAAAGCATTGCCTTTTTAACTCTGTACTGATGGAAAGCTAAACTAATAAAAATGGTAAAATATAATCCCGCCCTCATTTTAGCATGCATTAAAATACGTTACAAACTTGCACATCTACCCGCAATCTGTTGTTAGATTGCGTTAGAACTTTTTGAGTTATTGCGCAAACAAGCACAAACTCAAACACATCAGCAAACACACGAACGAACTAACAGATCATCACAACAGTTTGGTCATTTTTTTTTCGTAATAAACCTAACAACTCATGTAAAGTTCATGAAAATGCATCCATTACTTTTCGAATTATGGCATTCACAAAAATGGGGCAGCAAACAAACGGACAAGCGGATCTTCGCCAAAAGTTAACCATCTGTTCCTCCTAACATACTTAACAATCCCTGTAAATTTCATCCAAATCCGTACATAAATTTTTTAGTTATATTGATGACAAACAGACAAAGAGATTTACAGACAGACAAATCCGACAAAAACATAACCTCCCAGGCGGATGTAATTAAAACTGTTTTAATCTGTTCCATAACAGCATATATTTCTCTACCCGCACTGGTTTGCACGATCGAAAACAGAACGCCTGATTTCGTAAGCAAAGGAATGCACGAACCGTTGTACGAAGAAGAACATCAGCAAAAAAAAAAATCAGTAGAGGCATGTGGAATACAAGAAGCAAGGGAACCACAACGGTTGCATTGGCCCTGACAGCAACCAAAGCACAACTCAGGTTACGTGCGCCGCCGCTGACGTTCACCTTGCTTTCTGCTAACCATCGGCTGCCCTTCAGACCAACTGATTACTCAATTAAAGTTCAATGGAGAGGAAGTTGAGAGGCGACCGCCAGCAGACTCATTTTGTTCTCCCTTCGCTTTGAGACACGCAGGAGCTCGAGTTTAGGGAGCGAATTAAGTAGGATTCGAGTATCCTAAGGAGAAATATTGCAGTTTTTGCTGCGATTGGAAGGGAGCAGTTTGCAGTAAATGGATATGAGTGAAGGTTGGACAACCGGCCACCGCTGTACTGGTAAGCCTTCGCGTAGTACCAAGTACTATATTTGTAAATAGATAATTCGCTCGAAGCGTATAGTAACTATTGGGCTATTTAAAAGTAGGTGATCATACATGTACAAGTCGCCAAAGCGGTTACATTGCGAGATTGTTTAATAGAATTATTATAATGGAAAGAATAATAATAATTATAATAATTAGTAATGCTTTAGTCTTTCAATGTTATTCCCAAATAGAATTTGACTTTTATTTCATTGGAGATTAAAACTTCAAGATAAACTTTATAACTAAAGTAATCAGCATTCACTTAATAATGCATTTTTCTATCGCTGCATGAGCCTTGACATTTTAATGACAGTGAATTAAGCCAATAGCAATAATGTCAGC
>LQNS02278174.1:28536112-28547031 GCA_001587735.2 Parhyale hawaiensis | reverse complement strand
TTTTCTGAGCTTCAATTTACAGTAAATTTTATTAGATATCAGTTACGGTACTCTGTAAGCGACTCTTGCTTAGGCGCAATTAACTTGGCTGCTGACAGAACAAATATTTCGCTAGACACCCACTTGTGTTTGCTAGGACACTAGAAAAAGGCTATGAACTGGCCTTAAGAATAATGACATATTCAGTGAGGAAGAGATTCACGAGCCTGCTGCAGTGTACATCACACGTGCCTAGTTGAGCAAATGGATCTGCTAAGCGTGGAACTCCCATGGGTCTCTTGAATTGTATGGATGCAATTATGCCGGCCTCATTCTTATCTTCAAAGTGGAGAATTATGCTTATAGGCAAATCAGATCGAAATAATTCTTATTGGTCGTACTTTTGAAATTGATTTTTTTATTGGAAGTAGGCCTACAATTAAAAATTACAGCTATATATACGAAAATTCACGTTGATTTGGATCATGAAGAAACTGTATTCAGCAGTTGTGATGCCAAGGGAAATTTATCATATAACGAAAAAGATACGAGCATATCACTAAAGAAAATGTTCATGCTTTGTGTAAGTAAACAATATCGTATGATAAAAAAAAATATAGCCTTGACGCAAATTCCAAAATTCACAAAGAAAACGCACTCAGCCTCCACTTTTCCAAGGAATTTTCATCGTCAGCAGCGTTAAAAATGAAAAAAAAAAACTGGAAGAGGACGAATTATAATTTCTGGCGCCCGTTAGGCGTAAACAGGAGGAAAATTTTGGAGTCAACATTTGGAGTTTAGGAAGAGGCAAAAGTGCGAGGCGGCAGGTCGTTAAGTCGCTAAAAAATGCCAAAAGAAAAGGTCCTCCCTGCCGGTAGCCATGCAGAACATCAGGCGGAAATTCGAGCTGCGAAGAACGGCAGCCGAGCGTGAAATTTGATTGCTCCATTCTTTGGGATAGCGACTTGCGTCACTAAGTGACGTCCTTGGTGCGACCCCGTGTTTGGCCGAGAGTGATACTTTGGTGGTGCACGTGCAATTTGTTCTCGTTATATGGTGAATTCCTTTACGTCGAACCTATCTATGTATTTATTTATTTATTTATTTATTGTTTTCCCACCGCAGCCGCTACTCCTATCTATGTATTATATTAATATTGGAAAAGGATTTCAGCTGCGAGTAATACACACGCCTCGCGCCGAATTCTCAGTGATTTTTATCTCGGCTTTTCTACCGGAAGTGGTCAGATTATATGCCAGTTCAGGTAAGTTCTATTGATCTGAAGTGGTCAACGGGCTACAAGAAGTGACACGAAATAAGACGCAAAGCATCTCAAGCCCCTCAGAGAACGGACGAATGAATTCGCTCAGCCTCGCCACTCAGAGCCAAGAGCCGAAAAACAAAAAGATAAGAAGACGGAATAAGCACCCATGCGCAGTGCCCCTCTGATGGCCTTCCACACGGGAGCAGATAGGAGTCTCGTGGGAAAGGTCGCTTACCACCATTTGGCGGCCCACCTCTTAAAGCAGAGGAGGAAGCGCTAAGAGCCTATCTAACCTATCACACTAACCTTCTCAGCAGGAACTGCGGCCAGCTGCTACACCTCTGTGAAGAAGTCACTCCGCTCAGCGAGCGATACCCATATACAGTACAGTATATCCTATATGGGGTATAGGGCCCTCAGAATATACCTCCAATAACTGCGTTATATATATTCTCATACTTACGATAAAACTACGTACATGATACAAAATTGACCAAATAACATGACATTTTGAAAAGTCCACGGGAAATGCATCGAATATTTAACCATCTGAAACACTCGACTGATCACAGCACGCTGTCTTCTCCTTAGTAAACGCGCGCTTAGATGCTGCTACCCACCACCTCCACCACGACCACCCTAGTACAGAAGCCCTTCCTAATGAGCTCTTACCCCAAGAATCTTGAAGGTTAGGAGGCGAGGTCTGGTTCGTCTGGTGTACTGTATTAAGGGTTGTTAAGTGTTTTAAACGTATTTTAGGAGATTAAAAGAACCAGACCTGCCCCCTAACCTACAAAGTTGGCGTTGTGAAGGCTCATTGTTGGTTAGCTATTCGTTACTTAGCGTAAATCTTTGATTGGCCTTACTTAGCGTAAATCTTTAATGACGACGCTAAGTAAGGCCAATCAAAGATTGCCGCTAAGTAACGAACGTCGACTACATGGGGCAGTTCAATAACCTACCCAAAACTTTACAGCCTAACGGCATTTGGGTAGGCTGATGCGAAAAACTGTCGTCTTAAACCCCAATCAATAAATATATATTCATATATATATATATGAAGGGATTTATGTTCCATGGCTCATTTTTCACTCCCCTAAGTGTTAAATCTGGCACTTTCTCATTATAGTACTGCACTAAGCCAGTGCTAAAACACAACAGTGATGTTACGCTCTAAACACTCTAATGTCGCAGGTCAAGTGTGGAGTCACGTGGTTTTGGTTTAGCACTAGCGGCGGGAAACAGGCGAGAATACGACATGAACGTGCACTACAAGCTGTACCAACACGACAGAAAGTGGAGCGTTTGGGTGCGTTGAAATTTCTAGTCAAGTGAAGTAAGAAGTAAGGCTTCTTCTATGAAAGCAACCGACTTTGCCGAGGGTAGAATACATGTGCTCTCTTTGGATCTAGTTTATTGGCATCGGTCACATCTAGGTTAACCTACCAGACCAAACACCCTGCAAAAAGTTATGAACATTCCTTAGCTCCTGATTCTGTTCGAGCTCGGACCGTCATATTTTTCACGAATTCGAACCTCTGTAAGCCGGGAAAAATTGGAAAAAACGAAGACGACCAAACACTGGTTTTCAAGTTTTCTGTGGCATAGAGATGGGGTGACGCCTATGTTCCTGTAACAAATAGAGACGCCTATGACCAATATTTAGCAATAGATGTGATGCAGACCAAAGAGTAAAGTTTGTTAGGGTTGCCTTTTTCTGAACTGCGCCTACAAAATAACTCGTAAGCTACTGTAACTTTCCAAACTTTTAGTTAGCTTATCGAGACACCTTTTCCTATGCCAACGTCCAGTCACGGGAATTTCATAGCAGAATCAGTACGAGGGGAATTAATGCAAAAGCAGAGTCAAAGCACATTCGTTGTCACCGTATCTAACGATCGAGTACCATGCAGCACCCATCAACATATAGGCTAGTAAATCCATTCAGGTGAAGACCATCTACAGCAGTTACTACCAATCTTCTACCTTCTGAGGCGTGGTATTAAATAAAACAATTCAGGAACAAAGGCAGTTTCCTTGTAATCATATTTAGCGGAAGAAGCACTGAGTAAATGTTAGCAGCATTTAATAATTGCATTCTCTACAACCATTTCGCACATTTTTTATTGCAGTTGTCTCCTTCTGTCGATGAGGCAGACCTGTATGGTTTATGATTTTTTGTCTACTTGTGTCCTTCTTGCAGTAAAATTTTTAATTACAAACATATTCTTTCTCGGAAAGTCCTTCAAGATAAGTCTTACAATATTTCTAAACTCTACTATAGCATCATGAACAAAAATGAAGAGAGCGTGTTAGAAAACTTGGCAATTTCGGACTTTTCATCATCAGAACAGCCCTTGCAGCGGCTTCCAAGGACTACTTTTATTACTATCTCCGCAAAAATTTCCATCCAACTAAAGTGCTTTCACGCGTCCGTTCCATCAGTCTCGAACTTTAGATCGAAGTTGTTACTCCAGTTTGTCCTGCCCTGGGGTTTGCAACTTAGTCCATCTTTTACTTTCGGAGGCTCAAAACTGAGATTTTTGGGAGGAATTAAGCTTCAATGAAAGGATCTTAAATCTTGGCATATTCGGCAGTCGTGACTTGGGTGTTAGAAGTGGACACGGAAAGAAGAATTCGTAAAAACTGAAATATCCTCACGGAGAGTTTAAGGGAGTAATGCAAAACTTGTTTTCTTCAGTTACCCGGGCAAAGGGCAAAAAATAAATACATTCATAAAGCGTAAGCATTCCTCATTGAGAGTACAAGTGAGTGTTTTGTGTTTATATAACAAGTCATTCAGCGCGGTTAACCTTGCTCAGTAAACCGTTTTGTGGAAACTTAGGTAAAGCAAAGTTTGACAGATCCTCAATATTAATTGAAGAAACAGAAAAAAATTTTCACTGGATTGTTTGATTTAGAAATTGAAATATATATATTTCAAGACGTCTTGTTCAACTTATATATTTGAAAGTGACTGTTATTGTTAGAAAGATTTTAGAATGATACAAAAAAGGGAAAAAATATTGCTGCCACTAGATGGTACTTGACTTGAAACAGGAAACATGAAGCAGATGATAAACATCTTGTAGGGACGAATGACACAGCTAACTGTAGAATGAAGAACTAACATTAACTTACCTGCCTCTATACAGCAATTGCGCATGACTATAAAGGTGCCTCTATACAGCAATTGCGCATGACTATAAAGGTGCCTCTATACAGCAATTGCGCATGACTATAAAGGTGCCTCTATACACCAATTGCGCATGACTATAAAGGTTAAAGCTCATGTATAACGTGAACATTCTCATCATGAAAATTGACACACCTCAGGTTAAGTGAAGTCTGACGGCCCAATGAAAAGTTCTACACTCTACAAGATCCAGAAATAACCCCAATTCTCTAAACTACCCCATTCGTATTTAGAACGTTGATAGGAGTACATAACTATACATAACGCAACCGTATACTTAAAGCAAAAATATCGCATGGAGTCTGACACCATTTTTCATTTACCTGAACAGGATAAAGTACCTAAATAAGTGAACAGTATGAAATTTGTTTTCAGCAGATAGGAAATGCACAGATGTCTATAATAGTCTACAACACAAACGTTATATCGAGTGTTTCTCTTGATGCACAGCCGAAATTTATCAGCTTGTGACTGGTGACAAGGAAAACCAGTACACCGTAATTCTTAAAAAGTAAACAAAATTGGGACAAATGGAAATTCAACAAAGAAATATTGCTGAAAAAACTTGCAACTTTGCGAATCAGCAACTCAGTTTATGCGATGACATTAATTNTTTATCAGCTTGAGACTGGTGACAAGGAAAACCAGTACACCGTAATTCTTAAAAAGTAAACAAAATTGGGACAAATGGAAATTCAACAAAGAAATATTGCTGAAAAAACTTGCAACTTTGCGAATCAGCAACTCAGTTTATGCAATGACATTAATTAACTTCTACTTTCCTTTAACATTTACTACCCACTGTTTTCGTTTAATCTGTCAAAAGTAATTATTTTCTACAAGATCCCGCATCAGCAATGAATCTCACCTACATAAAATGATGCCCTACTACTGCAGGCAGAAGCGCCTTTCCCAAAGACCGCAAAATCTGCACTTGAACTGCTTGATATTCGCGACGTTGGGGCGAGCGATGAGCGTTTTTCGGTCTTCAGCTCTGAGAGAGCGAAGACCATCAAGCACAGCATATTCTGCAAGGAGCGCGGGGAATATGTAAATATAATGGTGATGCTTCCTTCTCAAGTAGCTATTGGAAATGAAGTCGGTAGGGCTTTTGTGGCGCAATTTGCAGTTTAGGAAGCCAAGAGAAGCGGTTTGTATAGTCACACAGCACGCCGGTGTTACGGGAGACTTTGCAAGTCTCATGTTCGTCGCACTACATGGACCAAGTACTGAAAGTAAACGAATCGTGTGTACTGTTTCATTTGTAAGGGATTTATAATATTTTAGTGTTTATGAAGCAAGCTAGTCCCTATAGGATAAAAACCAATGCATGTATCTCTGCAATGTTGAAAAGCATTAGAGCTGTTGAAAGGAAAATAAGAAATTGCCAAATAAGAACTGCTCTGAAAATTTTACATTTTATTGAACCACCATTGGCAGCGCTCATGCAGGGCAATTAAGTACGTAGTAAAAAAATTAGGTTTTCTTTGGGAACTCATTATCATTAAACGAAACTAAGGCTAATGACAGAAGGGGATTGTTCATGGAAGGCGGGAATGGAAATATGGTCCTAAGGCCTCCTGGTACCCGCACAGTTAACCTATAAGGTTCAGTTGGCCTACCGGACGCTTCGCCAATAGATAGCTTGCCTACATGCAGACACTCTTCCCATTATAATTTGGTTACCCACTGGACTTTTCGCCTAATGGATATTATAGCCAATGACAGTTTGCTATATAAATATGTAATAAGGGATTAACCTGTTTACCACTAGTCAAACGTTCAGATGCTATATTTTGAAACTTTAAAAATAAAGACACATACTCAGCGGATTAAATGTATAGTAAAACTATTTGAAATAAATGCTGAATAATTAATATTAGTTTTAGTCGTATAGTGTCTTTAGTGATGCGCATAAACAACAGTGATACAATTTGAATTCACAAGGATACAAAGACTGCATCATACTCGACCGCCGCTCAAAATGCGAGGGAGGTCCTCCAAATGAAAAAGAAACCCGTTAAGTATTCGCAAATTAATTTGGAGACCTCAGACACGTAACCAACTGTTGTAGTGATACAAGGAATATGTTTCAGTAAGACATACAAACTCGTACATCGTACAGATCGGATTAAGGTGGACGACAGACCTGCACTATCGGACACCAAGCTGACTTAAACTTGATTGAAATAATATTGTTTTTCAGTCCTGACTTATGCGATGAATGTGTGTCTTGAAGGACATGCGCATCTTGTGTCACTTCTAAATATATTTTAGGCCCCATGTGTTATTTATTACAGAAAGTATATTTCAAAGTGTCATCTTTATTGTTTCATTCCTAGTTTAAGCATCTCTACACTAGCGTACGCTGATGCAAAAGAGGGTTTGAAGAAACGACTTACAGTATGCAAAAAGAAACATGGAACCCATGCAGCACGGTGTTCCCACACAGGATCAACGTGCATGGGAACAAGAAGTTAGGAAAGAAGTGGAATGTTGTATATTAGTGCCCGTGCTTTATATCCAGTTGTTCTGTTTTTATGTTCGCTGCTGTATATGAAGTCGGCCAGGCTATGAGTGCAGAGGGATGAAGGAAACGATGTAAAGTTATTCCTTATTTACATCTTCTAATACTTGTAAGAATAAGTCACATGTAGGAAGCAGCTACATTGAAATAAAGGCTGAATATAATTATATTCCAGGGTGTACAGACGTAAAGTTCAGTGTCTACACTGGTACCTATGCTCATAATTAGCAAGAATGAGCTTATGTATTACGTAACTTCCTGTGACAGGTGAAACCGTCGGAAGTATCATCAAAGATCTGCTGATAGAATATTCGAGTGTTTGCTACTAAGTGACAGCCTGAGGTTAACAGCTTCCGCCTGACCTGTCAATAAACACCTTCCGACGCTAGCTTAGATACCTCCGACCTTGCCCAAATTTATTATCGCTTTATGACCTTCCAGTGCCGGTTCGTGCTTCCTGTCTTACTTGTACAAATATGTAGGTATCAATGCCTCTTTACTATGTATACGTACTGTAGCTACATGTTGAGATTCATAGTAGTAGTATTTTCCTAGTTTAAGCCTCCCTATACCTACGGAGAACACCGTGATCCAAAGAGAAGATCAAAAAAGGGACATAGAGAATGCCAAGAGAAACGTGGAACCCACGCACGAGTCAACGCGCATGGCACAGCGAGTCGGGAGAGAAGAGGAAGAACAGAACAGAGCATCATCAGTAGAAGTGTGAAGATGGAAGGAGGCAAAGTGGGCACGAAAGACAAATCGACGTTCCGAAGGCCTAGCTAAAGGCTAAGGTAACCTGCACAATCAACCTGGGGACGTCGCTCCCCATGACGGAGGATGTGCGAACCTAACTAACCAAACACTACTGCATGGCCCATCCTGGGGGGATTGAGATTCAACTAATGTGTACGAAGTGCATCCTCAGTAGTAAGAGAATAAAACTGAAAGGAAGCTAAGTGGTCGTAGAGAAAAGATGGCGTGGATGCCTAGCTAAAGCTAGGGTAAGCTGTGATCGAGGGCCTCCGGCGCTACTCCCCACAACATTGCATGGGTGAACATAAATAACTCTAAAGACCTATCCCAATAGACCTAGCCCTACAGCCCATGGCGTAGTCTATGCCTCCTGAGAGGTGGCAAAGTTTATTAATCGGAACTATTTGGCAAGAGTGAACCATTAAGGGTAGTTTAAGACGTAGTAGTTATGCATATGTATGTATATACATAAATATATTGTATGCGTGTATATATATATATTTTATACATATGCAATTTAGGCATATGTACAAGCGCATAAGTAAAACATAAGTAGAGGCATTCGTGGAGGACGAAACTAAGAATTATTTTATACCCACGAATGCACAAAGTCTCTGATATTCATGTCATAGAGTATTACACTAGTTAGAATCGCCCATCCTATATAGGCCTACTTACGGGGATGTCGCTCCATCAACGGAAGTCCAAAAGTTACCAAAGTAGTCATACTTATGTGAACATTTCGTCCAACATTTTACGAGCCCAATACTCGTAATCTATTTCCTGAGCGTCTCTCCTTTCACGCTTAGCTGTGCTCATTAAGTGCCTCAAAGTTAATTTTTAAATTAAATTTGCCTCCATTGAGTGCCAATTTAATTTTTAGCGTCATTTAACTCCAAAATTACTAACTTTAGGGCTATATAACTCCATTTTTCATTTATTATAATTATTATTCAACTGCTTTCGGTTGCAGCATATCTCATTCAATGCCATATAACCTCATTTGGCTCCACTAGACCCTACTTCATTCCGCAGAACTCCAGCTATGAATCCATTTCTTTCCATTCAACTCGACATCATTTAGCATAAATCGCCGCAAAGTTCCTTCATCTCGTGCCACTTTAGTTAGCTCCTTGTAGTTCCATTTGATTTCATGCAACTCGATTAGAACTCCTCCTTACTCTCTTTAACTCGATATAATTCAATAGAACTCAGCTTAACTCCATTCAACTACATATAATTCAAATTAACTTCGTAAAGCTCCTTAAAACTGGACAAAATTCCTTCCATTTAGATTCACCTACCTTAATTCAAATTTAGCTAATATCATATGATTCTATAACTGCATATAGCTACATATACTTGCTTCTCACTCCAAGTACTCGCATTTCCACTCAATTCACAACATATAACTCAACTCCACATAACTCCATCCTACTGTAGTTGACTCAAAAGAATTCCATTTGGCTCCAATTTCCAATTTTCTATGCAGCTCCAAGCGTGACGACAGCGCGACGGAAACACTCCAGTACAAACATGCAGTGTCTTCTACAGGCATGATACGCCGACCGAGAACGCAGCAGATTATAACTTCAGGAGTATGGTAGGTAGGTACTGTAATTTAAAACACACTCATTCGTGTGTGGTATTGACGTAGTTCATAGGCATAATATCATATCCAGCAAACGAAATGCCTAGTAGGCAAAATGTCCAGAAAGCGAAGTATTCAATAAACGAAATGTCCAATATTAGCCAGCTGTCATGCAGTAGGCGAATTACCCGTACGCCAGCTTTCCCGCGACGCAGAAAATAGGCTAAGTAAACTAACGAGAGCCAAGCGGCTGTTATTCTACAATACAAATTATTATTGATTTATTTTTATGATACGA
The DNA here is from genome assembly GCA_001587735.2 of Parhyale hawaiensis. Taxonomy (NCBI): domain Eukaryota; kingdom Metazoa; phylum Arthropoda; class Malacostraca; order Amphipoda; family Hyalidae; genus Parhyale; species Parhyale hawaiensis. Next base: position 28,537,420 of record LQNS02278174.1, on the reverse strand, counting down.
TAGTCGAACCAGTGTAAGGAGTCCGATGGGCGTGGTTAAGAAAGCAAAGCAGCTACGCCGAATCTCACTCAAGCGGGTGGTATATCTTGTCTCGATCGATAAAATCGCAATTATATTGGAAAATTCAAAATAAATTAGTAAATAGATTAGATTTGGCACTACTGAGTTCAATTCAGCCCCGCCCCTAAAGGACTGCTTACGCTGGTTTGACTATAGTCACGTCACCCTAACAGTATCACAGACTGCAGTGTAATCAGCGGAAGAAAGCAACGACATGCAGTATTATCAAGCAAAATAAACCCTTGCACTTGGAATAGAAAACCAGGAAGCAACCGGAAAACATTAAAACAATCACCGGTACTAGAAAGGAGACGAAAGCGACAGTATCAAAATAAAGGGAAGACGACCCAGAGGCCAAACTGAGACTGAGATAACGCACAAAATAATAAATTATCATATTTATAGTGGCCCAACAGCTGCTCTTTACGGTTCTTCACGCAACATAGGACGGACGAACGTGATGGGCCCATCCCGTACGCATTTAAATGGAGCCCAATAACGCAAATTATTATGTTACATTCGCTTTACTGCCGATCACTTTAAGCTCCGTTCTCCATACGTAATTAAACTACAGCCACTTTTTGAAAGAAGCTATCGTTCAACTTCTGACGAGAGAAAGCGAAGCTTCTCGAAGTAGACGGCGATTTTTTTACAACTCGTAATTGTGTTCTTTATTTTTTAGCTCGCTGAAAGTTTTCAAAAAAACTCAAGGAAATATTTTGAGTCAGGTAGGACTTCAATCAATCCTGAAGAAGTTGAAAAGCTAATTCAATTGGACAGTTTTTTGACGCAGTCGGAGCTGCTGTGTAAGGTCTTCGACCTAGCACTGGAGCGAGAGGCTATGCATTTATTAAGCCCCTGTACATGACACACGCGTTTTCATCCAACGCCTTTTTTGATGCGACTTCTATTGTGAAGACATTTCTACTACCACGACACTTCCATTTTCACGACACTTCTATTACCAAAATACTTTTATTTTGACGAATTTAAACTTAAGGGGATCGTTTACAAATTTTGGAATTTTGTTTATTAGTGGTCCGATCTTACTGAAATTTTCACATATTTAAAATTAAAAAAAAAAACACTTTTTATTCGTGTAACTTTTTCCATTTAGGCCTTAGATTTTTATATATATGTATATATATAATATATATATATATATATTTTAAAAGAATAGAACTGCCTCAATTTTTATGCTAGAATAAAAACAAAGACAGTTTTGGAATCCTTGAAAGATTCCCTACA
>LQNS02278174.1:28496603-28522871 GCA_001587735.2 Parhyale hawaiensis | reverse complement strand
GCCAGCATTCTCAGGCCTGGGCACAAACTTTTTCAGTTGCATTCCTTTCACGTATAAAAATACAATTATACTAACCTTGCTTAACCGAGGGTACCGAATTTGTTGTTCTTTTCAGTCATTTCACAATGAAGCAGTGTTACTAAGTCAATAAGATAGCTTTCAGGCAGACAAGCTGACTCTCAGATGCAATGGCTAGGATTCAGTCAGTCCTCAATAGGCGTTCTGCTTTTGTTTTTATGGGCGATTTTTATTGTCACCGTGTGGAATGGTTGGACTCTGGGAGGACGGATTGCCATGGCCATGCAGCCTTCGATTTTGCGACTGCCTCTGGTTGTGAGCAGTTGGTTGAGGGTTCCACCCATTTGATGGGAAGTGTTCTTGACCTCCTGATGACTGACGTTGCAGATTTAGTTGGAGTGTCAGTGGTATCTCCCATTGGTTCCTCGGACCATGGTGCCCTCTCTGCCCTCTCTGGTCCCCAGAGTCACTATTAGGTGTGAAATATTTTTGAAGTCCAGAGTGAATTGGGACGCCGTCTCTGGTGCCATCCTTGCGCTACCTTGGGATGTTGTGAGAGAGTCTCCTGATCCTGGGTCTACCTTGGATCGGCTCTTCTCTGACATGGTGCGCGCTTATGTCCCTTCGCGCTTCATTACGGTCAGGACGGGCTATGAACCCTGGTTTGATGATGCCTGTAGAAGGGTGCACCAGTTCAAGCGGGAGGCATATGCCCGTTGGTGTACCAGCCGGTCTACTGTTGACTTTCAGCGTTTCAAGGAACTGCGGCGTCGGGCTGGGGCTACTTATGAGAAAGTTGAAGGGGAGCATAATTTCAGGTCTAGGTAGTTGTTAGCTTGGTCTGTTGGCACACATAAGTGGTCGTTCAACTTGAAGATGGCCGTGGTTGGTGTAAGCTCTTCTGCCCCCCCCCCTTTTAATTGGTGATTTTGTCACGGATTCTGCTGCCAAGGTGGACCTTTTGATGGGCTACTTTGATGAGAAGCAGAGCCATGACCGGGTGCGCAGTCCTTTAGCGTGCACCCCAGAACCGAGGTTTTTCCGGCTTTGCTTTCAGATCTTGTAAAGTCAACCGCCTTCTTCTTCAGCTAGACCTATGGGGGCACTGATCCATCGGGGACGTTTCTTCTTTTTCTTCAGAGAGTGGCTGGTGTGCTCGTAGCCCCGCTTGCTTCTGTGTTCAGTCGGATGTTACGGCTGGGCTCTCTCCCGGAATACTGGCGTATCGCTCTTGTGACGCCTGTTCCCAAAGGCTCTGTGTCCTCTCGAACCTCCGGCTGTAGACCCATCTCGATCATACCTGTCTTGTCGAAATTTTATGAGAGGTTAGTTGCGCCGAGATTGGGTCGCTTTCTTCTTTCTTGAAGAGCAGGGTGTCCTTGGGGCTTGGGGACATGTGATGCTCTGCTTTACATTTCTCATGTGTTGCAGCTGGCTCTTGATGGGGGTCATGAGGCAAAGTTCGTGCAGCTTGACTTCAGTGCTGCTTTTGATCGCGTGAATCACCTTGGGTTGATCCATAAGCTATAATTGATGGGTATTGGTGGTCTAGTTCTAGCGGTAATTAGTCAGTTTTATCTGGCAGACGTCATTCTGTAGTTGTTGATGGGAAAAGGAGTGTTTAGATGTGGTTTCTGTTTCTGGTGTCCCACAGGGTAGTGTTCTGGACCCTTTGTTGTTCATCGTATTTACAGCAGACGGGTTTGATCTTGTTAATAATTTACTCGTTGGTTACGCTGATGATGTTACTTTTCTGGCTGTTTGCAATAAGCCTAGAGATAGGTTGGAGGTGTCAGAATCCGTACAGCGTGATTTGGAAGTGATTGACTCCTGGTGTTCTAGGGGATGAGGCTAAATGCTGGCAAGACTAAGACCATGCTCGTGTCTAGGTCACGTACAATGAAACCTCCTTTCCCAGCACTCATATTGGATGGTGTGTCACTTCCTGTGGTTGATAACTTGGTAATCTTCGGTATCAATTTTGATCAAAAGTTGACGTTTGAGCCCCACATTCGTTCGGTTGCGTCTCGAGCATCGAAGAAAATTGGTCTTATGAGACGTGCTGGAGGGCTTTTAGTTCAGTAGAGTTGACACGCCGCTGCTCTAACTATGTCCTCCCCCTTCTGGAATACTGCTCCGCAGTCTGGGGTTCTACTGCCGATTGTCAGCTGTGTTTGCATGACAGAGTGGTTCGTCGATGTGCGTTCATGTTGGATGCTGTTGTGCCTTGTGATCTGGCGCATCGTCGCAGAGTTGGTGGGGTCTGCTTTCTATATAAGATATATAATTGCCCTAGTCATCCGCTGTCTGAGTCTCTTCCGTAGTCATTTGTTCGGGTGAGGCATACTCGGCGTACTGGTGCTCTTCATGAGTGTGCCTTGGAACTGATACGATTTCATACGGGCCAGTGCTCTCGTTCGTTTTTCCATCATATGTGGATGTGCTAAATGGTCTTTATGGCTCTGTCTTTGCTGGTGCGGGTATTGGCAGCTTCGAATGTTCTGTACACAGAGCTATTTTGTGCTTTCAGCTCTTCTCTTTTTTTCTTTCTTTTTTCTTGCTCGCTGGGCTGGTTGTGTGGGGGTTTGCCAACCTCACGGAGTTCCTCCGTTCCCATGTCGCCAGTCTAGTGTAATTTAATAATGATAATAATTAGCTGATCGACGGACTGTAATGATGAGACTGCCCTGGTTGTACACTTTGGATAGAATCAGCTGTTATTGCTATCACTGACGGGCTTTTGAAAGCAAGCGGATGCTGGTCCAATGGTTAGTTTGATTGCAGATAAGAGACACTTCAGGCTGTGCGTCGGAGCAGATCTATAGTTCACAATTGACAGTCTGCACCGAGCTGTTGCTAACCAATGATAGATCATTGAAGCTGTGGTGGTCTCACTTCATCACTTCAGCTCCGTGGTCTTCGTGGCTGCGTAGTGTAATTAATGCACTTATGTTTACCATTGTCTTAACCTAAATTACATTTATTCTACAGAGATAATCTTCTTCATTGGTTTTCAGAAAGCTATCTTCTTATAGAATGACGGCGCATGTATCACGATTCACCAGAAGGTGCTCCATAAAAATGAGTGTCCCTATAGGCTTTGTTTAAATTGAAAAGAGTTCGGGAGATAGATAAAGAGCAGTAACGTATTGCTACTGACTCATGACCATTTGGGTCGGGTTGAGTGTTGCATCCGAATGCCAATGCATTTTATTTTATCCAAATAACATTTTCTGAACTGAAAATTTACTATTTGAACAAAATACATGCAGTAGGTGCGCCACCCGCCGTATTCAACACAAGGCATTGGTACTTTGGAAAACACGGGCTTAGGTCAGACTTATGCCAAATGAAACACCAGCTTTCTTTAATTAACTACTGAAACTCATAGGGTGAAAAACAAAATCATTCTCATTCAATTTCTTGCATTTGAATTTTTTACGCAGTTCCAGCTAGACCAGCCCGTATCAGATGTAATCAAGTAACCCCTTGTGTAACACCAGACCGTACATACACGTATCGTAACATGTACAACAGGCAGTACTGTAATTAACCCATCTATAGATTCTGTGCAAAATAACAAGCTTCTGACTTCAGAGACAGCCCGCATCTCCACAAACAATGACTAGCGATTTCACTTTAGAATGCACCATTCTAATGAAATGCATGGCGATGTCGTATAGGATATCTATGACAAACTTATGTCTTTGCAAATATTCATCAGAGGAAGCAATAGTGAACCGGAAGCAAATCTCATTACACTAAAAGATAAGCACGACATGGCTGTCAAGGCTACCTCCAATATTGTAGCGTTGCAAGGGGTTGCCAGGCAGCAAAGTGACAGCAACATCAGAATGTGAATTCAACGCCCGCTTTCATTTGGCCGCACCCGATGACTTCATTACGTTCTTCTGAGCTGCAGGCTGAAGCGCGTAACGCCAACTATTGGAATGGTTAGCACGCTCGAAGCTTGGCAATGTATGAGACTGATATGCACGCTTGCCAGCCGCTTAAATGCACGCACACTTATTTAAACTCAAGGATGCTCTCGGTGAGACCCAGAAATCAGCTGTAGCTCGTATCAAGCTGAAATATCAACCCTGTCCTATCTACCACAGTAGTGTACGTTCAGCCGTAGAGAAAGGAAACTATCAAGTTGAGTAATACTATAATATCGTTACACTCCTATAATAATTATTGTAAGGCCCCATTCGCACACGTACCACACCACACCACGCAACACCACACCACGCCACACCACACCACGCAAAGCCACATAACACGTTTTGAAAGGTCGTTCGCATATGTACCACACCACGCAACAAGCTGAAGCTTTCTCCTTAAATTCAGTTTTACATCTGTATTTCCTTTGTTTAAATCCACACACAAGAATCCAATGTGATTTGAAAAAACATAGGTTTGTCATATTACTTACAATCAGCCCTGCTAATTATGTGGGATCTTTTCGGTTTCACTGCCAGTAAAATTATGAAACCAGAATACACGTTTCTAATGCGGTATTTTATGCTTTTCCAAATATACATTTGTTTTTTACCAGAAATGAAAAATGAAGATGTTACGAGCATTTAAAGATCGATATCTCCTATGTATTTGTTAAGAAATGTAATTTTCATTTTTTACTCATATTTTTCAGATAATACTAAATAAATTCGCTACGGCTAGTGAAGAATATGCTAGCCTAACTTAACCTAAACTAACCTAGCCTAAATAAACCTAGCCTAACCTAACATAGCGTTTTTTTTCGTATCAGATATGTGCCCATAAAATATTAATCAATCCTATAGATTTTTAAATAAATGGTAATAACTTTTTTGTTTCCTATTTCTAGAAAAAAGAATAACACTTTGGGAATGAGCATCAAAACTGAATTAGAAATGTGTATTTCGGTTTTATAATTTTGCGAGCAGTCAAGCAGAAAAGACGCATTATAAAAATGTAGTGCTGCACATCTTTATTCCGAAATAAATCCACTTAGGTTCAGTCGGTTGTCAAATGACTCCATTTCGCACTCAAAATACATTGTTAAGATTATATATTGAATGGTAACAACATAAATTACTAATCAGTTTCATCAATGCATAGCCAAATATAAAACTGAGGCATATCTCTGTCTTGTTGCACCGTGTTGAGCCTTGTTGCAGCACATGTCGTGTCTGGTCTACAAGCAAACGTGTTGAGCAGTGTTGCATCGCGTGGTGTGGGACATGTGCGAACGGCTGCCGTCGCACGCGGTAGGAATAGCACAGCGCGAGGCACGGATACAAACGCTCGCGTTGCGTTGCGTGGTGTGGTACATGTGCGAATGGGGCCTAATGGTTATATATTTACTAGTGGACCCGTGCGTGAAAAATTCACGCAATAACCTTTCCGTTTGGCTAATGCCTCTAGGCCGGTGCGGAATCTCCTCTTCTCTTATTGACTTCTTAATTTTCTTCTTTTCTTCATTAATTCTTTGTCGTGCTGTCATCCTTAGGTCTTCTATATAGACAGGCAGAAGTAACATCTTGAGGAAAACACTCCAACAAACTTAAACAAAATAGCAGCTTATATACAATGTGTTCGCTCCGTAGCAAAGATACCGTTGATACCGTTTTTCCACCTCAAATATCTGTTTCATTTGAGGTGCTCAAATTTTGACCTATGAAGAGAAAACTGCTTCGTCAGAGGAAAACAGTAAGCTAGAAGAAATAATTGTCTACTGCCCGTGAAAACTTATGTTTCGTCGGTTTCGTTGACAATTGCATCAAAGTGGGAAGAATAGCTCATGCAACGAAATCATCTGATGGAAGAAACTACGAATCAAGAACCATGAGAGTGCCAACGGAAGCTTCAAATATCTTCAGTGCTACGATTTCCACTTCGGCAATGCAAAAAGTGCATTCAGACTTAAGGTCGCCCTATACTTTGCCGTAGATTCGATGTATGTAGAAGCTAATACTCGTACAAATCAGACTAAACCTGCGATGTCTTCATTGTTGGAATTTCAACTGTTCTTGCTTAAGATACGTTTGCCATCTTCTGCAACTCGGCCTATTTTCTGCCCATCACTTTCAATGGAGCTTGAGAGGACAACAAGAGCCTCCAACCTGGGCTAAATTCCGCCTATCTATTTCGTTAAGAACGTGACACCAAACATATAAATAAATATATGAATATATAAATTTATAAATACATATATATAAACACACGACGGTCATTCTTAGTATTAGATTAGATGTTAAGGCTGCGTAGACAACAAAATTTCAACTGGTTGTCTGGCGTCTCATCTAGTTCTACAGTCTTCAATATTTATGGCGTCTGCAAACAATATCAATTTACATATACATAAGTTTGTAATCCCATTTATACATGGCATTATTTGAGAGGGAAACTCACACTCTTCCCAATCACTTCGCGAAGACAGTGAGCTTCCATATAATATGATAAGCGCTAAAAGTTCAATATTATTACCTCCGCCAAGTAGGTTATGTATTCGTCGGGCGTCTCTCTCTGTATGTCTCTCTGTCTCTCTTCCATGTCTGTCTCTCTGCCTGTCACCAAGATCACTCAAAAAGGTATGGACGGATTTTGACGAAATTTGCAGGGATTGTTAGGTATGTTAGGAAGAATAGATGATTAACTTTTGGTGAGGATCTGTCTATCCGTTTGTTTGTTTGTTTGTTTGTTTGTTTGTTTGTTTGTTTGTTTGTTTGTTTGTTTGTTTGTTTGTTTGTTTGTTTGTTTGTCTGCCACATTTTTCTCAATGCTATAACTCAAAAATTTTGGGCGGATTTTTATGAAATTCATATGAGTTGTTAGGCATATCACAAAAAGTAAATGACCAAATTCTTGTGATGATCCGTTAGTTCGTTCGTTTGTCACCTTTTTTAATATTATGCTTGTTGGCAGAATAACTCAAAAAATAATGAATGGATCTTTATGAAATTTATAGGAGTTGTTAGTAATATTATTAAAAGACATAAATGATGCAACAAAAATTTGCTTAACACGAGCGATTGAATGCCGAGATAGAAGAACTTTTTAAAAATATTTGTAAAAAACATTAAAGCATCAGAAAAACAAATTACTTTCCTTCCGATGAAGTTATATTAAAGCAAAAGTCTATATTTAATACGCAGAAGCCATACAATTGTTCGGTAAAATTAAAGAAAAACATCAGCTGCTATACGCTGCGCGCTTTACAGCAGTATAATAGTAGGGTCGCGTCCAACTCGCGTTAGCTTGCAGAAAATATACCTAACTGTATTTCACTTCCCTAAACTGTCTCACGGAATGATGTTGTTGAAACTGGCGAATGTTAATTCCATAATTTATCCAATAATACTGTAGTTTTTACGATTAGGAGAGGCGGATATGTTAACGACGCGTACGCGACGGCACAGCTTAGGCTTACATTTTACATAAACTCGCTGATCGGGTGCGTGCCTCTTGCAAAAAAAAAACCTTAATAATAATAAAATTTTATAATTTAGAGAACTAAAAAAAAATTCTTAGATGCTCTGATACATATTTTTGTGCAACTATGATGATCTTAGAACATTCAGGACACTCTGGAGGCGCAAATGAAATGATGGAGAAACAATGTAAAAGAGCTGCAAATTACCGTACTTGAACTTTATGACGTCACACGCCTCATTACCCATGATGCACTACAGATTGGCTCCGCCCCTGGGTTAACCTGTTAGTCTCTTAATCCTTGGGACGAAGCCTTATGGAACGCCAAAGGGTGACGTATTTGCCCATTCCCTTGTGTCATCTGCTTCTTATCTCAAGTGTACTTTTCCTTCACAAGAGAAGTAACATGGGACTAAGTCACAGCTAGGGGCGCAGACCGATCTAAGTTCTTCCCATTCAGTTGTGATATCTGCTTGTTAGCGCAAGTGAATTTTCCATGCGTAAAAGAACTCAAAGTTTTCCTTTAACTGACCTGATGGCTACAGAGATATTGCATGTTGTTGCAGAAAAGGCCTCGATACTGTTCGGCTCCATGACTTAGCTCTATCAGTAGCAACGTGATTATAAATTCAATAAAGCCAGCATAACTTTGCATGTTATTCATATTCGTCGAGACTTCATTTTGCCGAATGAAACCAGAGTTGACTAATGCACTAAATTGATCCGGAAACTGTAGCAATACTATGATGCCACATGACAATTAAGTCACTATTAATACGGGTGGAAGTTAATGGTCAATATCTGTTTGGAAAACGGCACAACAGTGTAATTTGATACGAAAGAAAAATTTTTATTAAGCAGCAATCGCCCTACGTACTCAGAGAGGCTTATGATAATTCCGACGTTGAGTGATGCTACGCCCGGCACGCAATGACCGGATGCATTACTATACACACGAGTATGCCATGTGCCACTGAACTGGTTTGACAAGAGCCTGCCCACCTCACCTAAAAAAATTAGTAGACTAAACGTCACCTGCTACTTGAACGGCCACCATGTGTATTAGACGCCACGATGTAAGCGAACGTTTTATTTTATCTTGGGGAAAGTCCTTATAAAGTTACTAGTATTATGTTTTATTTGCATAATTTCGCAATACGTGGCCACGCTAAGGCGAAGTGTCTAACTATAATCTACGGAGTTAATGTTTCATATTTTACTATTTTTTTGCACTGAGCCAATTAAACTGTGATACCCACGGAGAACACCAGGCCTAGCGAATATTTTTCTTCATCTTCAGCATTACGCTTTTCCCCAGTAAGAGTTAAGCAACGCGAAATTGTAAAGTAGTAAATGAATCATAGAAGAAACAATGTAAAGATCGCACGCTAGTCTGATATATAATACTGAGGCAGAGATCGACAGCCGTCAGACCTACACAGCCATTTAGGCCCCCCAAAAAATGTTTGGCATTAAAACTGAAAGCAACAATCCATGCATAACTGCATTAAAGGAGGATGAAAACATCAGGCTTCAAATGACTGAAAATAAATTACCATAGCAACGAAAAAGGATCAAACATAAAGAAGAAAAAATGTTTAAGGGGCTAATGTTTACTTGCAGTTTCTTCTACGATACCACGACCCCCTCAGCACCCCATAACAAATGGACAACAGTAGCAGGACGACCTCTCGACTACGCGATCTTGGCCTCCAGCACCCTGCCGAGCGCGCAGCACTTTATAAAGCAGCTAACCTCTTGCCTTCAACAGCTTTAACATTTGAACTGCCACTGTCACCAGTTGCAGTTGCCAGCAAATCCAGCGGTTGATGTTTAAGCAGCGGCTAATTCAGTTAGTGAAGTACTCCAGAAATTGTCTCCTCCTGGCAGTCCCTGTGGGACGGATCCCCCTTTAGTTCGTCTAGACGTGACAGTGCACAGCAATAACGGGTCCCGTGCAATGTGCCGCACAGCACTGAATGATCACCATCCTAATCATTTTCGGGTTGGATGAATCCGTGCACCGAACACCTTGTAAACTAAATTTACGTGTGAATAGCATTTACTATAATAGCGCAAGTACAATAATCATTATCAACCTCACACTAATCCCTTAGGTGAGTTCATTAAGAGGGTACTGCACAAGTCAAATTAGCACTAAAACTATGGTGGATATCGAGCTGATTCTTCCTGAGTCTAGCAGCCAAATGTAAGCAAAGTCAAAACAATCCTGACTAGGTATATGGCGAGGGTCTCGCTATTTAATAACAATTAGCATCACTCACTAATATGGAACATGCCGATTGAGGCCTACATGTTAACCCTGCACTGCATGAATCACTCTCGCCGTAGGAACAACGCTATTAGGAACTTGATAGGTACATGTAGTAAGCTATAGAGTTATCTGGGCCCTTACTCCATAGTTTATCATTCATGATACAGCCCTACTGGGGGTATTATATTGAGACAAAATTACGACATGCGGTGAACTGTCAACAACATTTAGCAATATGACACACGCCCTAGTACGTGTTAAAGAGCACTTAATCGCATTCAGTAATTATACACGCTGCAGCTTATGCATTACAGATCATTTAACAGCATCCAATAATACAGTGCAGGACGCGGTGCACGTGTAAAACAACATTTTATGACATTCGGTAGCACGGTACACGTTGCGTTCTACGTGCTACGCAACTGACTGTTTGTTACACCTAGTCGTACGGTACACATCGTGGGATACGAGTTCATCATTCTAATTCCCGCGGTAACTAGAGCACTCTGAGAGCGCATATCTCCGCCAAGCAAGGCAACGGCAATGAAAATTCAAAATGGTTCTGAAACTATAACTTGCTTTGTACCAGCACCAAATCTAATCATTTGTGCCTTTTGACAGTATTAACAGTTTCAGTAATTTTCTTGAAGATCCGTTAATAAATTTTTGAAATATGTTGCTAACAAACAATACGACAAACAGCGAAACACACAATGAAACCAAGTAATCATCACCGAAATTTAATAATTTATGCCTTTTAACATCACTAACAAGTCCTGTAAATTTAATAAAGATCCATTTGTAACTTTTAGAGTTATTGTGCTAACAAGTGCAAAATCAAAACGCGACAAATAAACGAACTAACAGATCAGCACAGAAATTTTGTCATTACTCTTCGTAATCTACTTAGCAGGTCATGTAAATTTCATGAAAATCCATTCATTACTTTTTGAGTTATTGTACAAAAACAAAAAAGCCAAACAAACAATGAAATGCACGGACATTCACCAAGAGTTAATCATCGGTTACTGTTAACAAGCCTAACAATCCCTGTAAATTTTGTAGAGAACAGATCATAAATTTTCGAGTTATCTTGGTGACAGACAAACACGACAGAAACATAACCTCCTTGGCCAAAATAATAAAGTCACCGCACCACAGAACAGTTTATAAGGCACAATAACTACAAAGAAAGCTAACTGATAATAACAGTTGATAACACTTAAATAACATTCAATCTACGCAGCACTTAAACGGTCATTCTCCGCAGTAAAGTCTAAGCGTTAAATAGCATCTAATTCATTCGGCAATCAAGCAGCCGCACTACAGCCGAGTTAACGCAAGCGCTAACGACTTACGCAATAAACTGAAAGGAAGCCAAGCGACGAACGTGCATTGAAGCAGCGTACCAGGAAGCCTAACTAGGCGATCAGTTACTGTCAGGCGAGCGTGTAAATCAGTCGCTGTCATTCGCAGGCCCGATGAGATAAGAAGGACATTATCAGAGGCAAGATAGAAAATAGCGGCGGCGGGATAGCTCAAGATCCCCGGAACTGCTGAAGCGGACACTTCCCGTGCCTTAATGCGCTCAGTGTCAGCATAAAAATAGGTGACAAAATTTATGTTTTGTACAATTTCTTTAATGTTGAGCTAGCCAAGGTAATTGATACAGCCGAGACTGAGGGGTCATGTAAGGGCTGAAACCGACGCCTGCTAACCTCCAATTCTCTCAGATTGCTTGCACGAAGAGACGCTGCAATTTGTCCTGTTATGAACATTTACAAAACACTTTTGACATCATGATAAGGGGTGAAAAAGACGGCATAACAGATAATTTACGCCTAAAATACGCAGAGTATTTACCAATAATATAAATAAACCTCTGCTATTTAACATGTGTTCGGCATCAACAATACGCCGAATTATCACTAAGGTCATTACTTAGTCACAGTACAAGTTACACTGCTGAATGTGCAACATTCTCGACAAAATAATGTAACAAGGCAGGCTAACACAAAATTTCTATTTGTGCAATCTTTATATAAATATGAAAAAAAGAATGTTTACTAAATTTCACTGATATTAAATAATTACACACTGGGCGTCCAGAGGCCCTCATCACATCTAATAAATAGTTCCATTTCTGGTATGTGCTTCTCTCAATAGCGGGACGTTAGAGTGCTGGACTCTCAGGCGCAGAGGGCGGAGGTTCGAGCCTGCCAAGCAAGTAAGCTCTTGCGGAGCTTGGTTTACCGACACAATTGCGGGGATACTGACCCTAGCCATAAATGGGGATGGTTGGGGATCACAGTTACGGTATAAGAGCCTTTTATCTCTAATTCCATAGCCCTGACAATCTGTGGTTAACTGCACCGTGCATTCCTCTGGTATAAACGGGCATATATCTGCAGCACGAAAAAGTGCACCAGGGTCTACCAGTTGGGGTGAGCGGATAAACTGACTGTACCTTCGTCAGTTAACCGTTACCGGCGACACATGTGCATGACGTAGGTAGCATTCTCAAAATCACATTCAGCTCTCTGCTCTGACGTGAAGTGTTCCCCAAGTTAGCCGTCAAAATATGTGGACGTATGGCTTATCTTTACCTTATCACGGAGGTTAATTATATTAGATTTTCGCTTTAGATGCGCACTGTCCGTCTGGCAGTGACGATCAGTAAGTTAACTCTTATGAGGACCATTTGATCACGCTACATAACAAATAGAGATATCCATATGAAAATTGACCTTAATTTGAACCTCAACTAAAACGCAAACGATTCCTCAATTAGCACTTTAAATTCGAGTGTGACTTGCCAGAGCGTTCGCTTCGGCACTCTTACTCGAGTTCGAGGCTACCCGCAAATCAACTACCCTTGAGGCATCCAAAACTCAATTCTGCTCTGTAAACTGGAGTTTCCGGTATTCTCCAGCACAATCGTGTTGCTGTTAACACCTTCAACAACATTCAAAGTGCTGAAAACACCTCTCCAGTCTGAAGCTCAGAACAAGTTAACACAAGTGAGCTTAGTTTAACTTGGATCCACGGTGCCAATCGGTGACGCCTTCAATATCCTATGACGGGGTTATAATTTCCATGAAAATAAACAGTAAAGCTGGTGCTGACGTAATGCGTTGGTTTTTGAGGAAGTGCAGCATGCTCATCGGTCCTTACAATGTAGCACGGACGTTCAGTATTAAAAAATCATTGCATAAGCCACCGAGGTCCTCGTGGAAACTCACACACTGCAATAGAGCACAATGAAACACGACAACACGCTGGCATGCGCTGAGCCCTAAGCCCAGTAACTCAAGGTTGCGGACTCGCTTATTATCGAGAGAGCGGAGGTTCGAGCCCCCACCACGAAAGGAAAAACTTTTGCTACCGATGAATGTATAGCATCACCGATTCTTTCACGTGTAGTCACTGGAGGGGGGATGGGGACACTGGCCTTTGGCTCGGGGGAGGGGGCGCAGTTGTCTATCGGGCATTCCGTTAATACGACACCATAGCCCGGACAGTCTGTGACCGACAGCAGCCGTACCCTTATTTGGGCGCCAATGAGTTGTTATCTGCAGCACAAACCAGTGCATGTGGGTTTCGTAGTTGGGGTGAACAGAAAAAGCGACTTTGTATATACGTTTACCAGAACAATCATCGCTTCGTCGGTGTAGAATTCGCACTCACCATACCGTCTCCAATAGAGCACCGCATTTGCTTCACTACAGCGAGCTGTACATGAATTCTGTTCCAAATAGCCGCGTTACTGCTATCAACCCTTTAACGTACCAATTAAACTTATTTTTTTACGAGAACAGAACTAGTTGAAATGACATCAAATGAGAACAGACCTACCGGAAATGACACCAAATCAGCCGTAAATCTTCACGAGTACAGAATCGTTTGAAAATGCGGCCAAATGGTGGCCGCGTGCGTTACGATATCGGTATACAATTGTTATCCTTCATGCAGAGCGATTTGCGTCACTCGGTTAGCTTTTATTGTAGCGCAATGTTACAATGCCAAATGCAGAGGAGTCTGTGCCGCCACAAGGTAAAAAAAAAAAAACCTCATGGCTTTGTTGACCCATCACGGCCCAATTAGGGGCCAGGGTCAAGTTTCAAGCACGGCAATTCTTACGGAAACTGATGCTTATTGTAAACGGTGAAGAGTTCATTTCCCAATAGAAAAAATACAGTATCTTCAACATCGCGCATCAAACCAAAAAAAATCACCGTTCGCTTAACTGAAAATGTAAGAGACTTGGCACAATACTTACATGCTTATACCTGTGGACGCTAACAATGACAAGAATCTCTTCAACAAAGCGTACAATAAGAAGAGATACCTTGGCTTAGTACAATGAGAAGGTAATGTGGGCTGCTGAGCTCTGTACCAAGGGCGTACCTATGTTAACATCTCAAAAGAAGCCGCCATATAAATTGCAGTTTGGCATTTATGAGCGCATATTGATCTTGAAGAAGCTGCAGTGCCGCTTTATTAACTGCAGAGAAGTTAATGCATAACTCGTACCATGAAAACTTGAAGCACTCGAGCGCCAGTGCATTAACCAGCACTAGACAGGAAAAATATAGAATGAAACTGCGCAGTAAGTCAAGGAATACCTTATATACTATGCAACAACAATTATTAACGTACGGGAAGGTTTTACAATACATGGTTCGATATATGAAAGGCTTGGCACGCCAATACTGGCTGCCGTACACATTTGGTACTAAATCTTCATAGCAAAAGGATATCATTACCGACGCTTTATTTTAACAAACAGAGACTTATTTGTCCTTTCTTTTAATACTCGTTTTGCAGAAAGAAAAGTACACGGCTTGATTTTTTACACAAACGACCAAAACCGTCATGCAAGAACAATTGCAGTTTTGGAGCTAAGCGCGGGTGCCTCGTCGCTTTCTTTGATGTTCATGTGAATGAATATTATAAGAGTTCTCAGACTCTCATACACTCCAGCGGGCACACAATGTATTGTCTGGAGAAGTACTTTACCATAATTCTCCGGCGGTTCACATATTTTCCGTCGACAAACACCGAGTAAAATACAACTTCGCATCTCTACTTTGAACTTTTGATGTAAACAAACATCAAAGGGCCTACTGATGACTCGTCGTGCCGGGCCCTATTTTGCAAAGTACGCATTGCGTGTTTCGGCAATGCACATTTCTGCACCGGTAAACTTATCATCTAATTGGCCGCCGAGATAATAATGAATGCAAATTGCGGCCTGATATGATTTAAGAGGCGATCAATTCGGAGTGACAATGCGAGAGCCGCGCTTCGCGAATTGTAGCTCGGGTAACGACCGCAACGTGTCATTGGTTGATTGATAGCCAATAGCAGCTGAGATTCTTCTGATGATTGCGCCCTCGGTTGCTGAGGCATTGCTCGACAGATTCCAAACAGCTCCCTAGAGACGGATTTTGCGTACGTTAGAAACAAACACTTTTGGTAATTATTGTTATTGGATAATAGAGTTAGTATAACCTTCCCGAAAGACAGAGCTCACAATGATCCAAAAATAACAAATACGAAAGGATATTAAGCCAAGTCAGGCAAATATAGGTACATGAACACGGAGCCGTAAACCAAAAAAAGAGAAGAAGAACATGAGAAAAAACTCATCAGTGCACAGTCTAACTGCAGCTGCAGTACACTGTACAGGGGCTGTTGAAGCCATGGAAAGAAAAATTCAACTTCTGAAAATATACAATGAATATATGTAAGATTATCTAATCCTGTGACTCATCGCGTGACTCCTGAAACTGTGAATGGAACAAATTCATTTGGGCGGAAGTATTCAAATATTATTAGGCAGTAGGGTAACATAACATGTCTGCTGTTGACATTACCGGCTGCCAGTTTGAAATCACATCAGCAAGATTCCGGAATATTTCCAAAAATAAAGAAAATTACTTGAGAAAAAAGTATCGAGTCTGTCTGGATGCACTCAGTTAATGATCACTACATCAACCATAGTAATGATTAAGTACAAGCTTCAAGAGAAAAAAAATAGGTAATGTAGGACTAATAGCCTCTACGTTTTGCTGAACTATGTATACGAGCACTAAATCACATGCAAAGCAAAACCACAGAAGGTAGCAAAATTTACAGCCGACTAAATTGAGGATAAGGTCTCTGATATGCCCGATAATAGAGGCTCGTACGGACCATAGCTCATAGTGCGAGACGTAAACAAAGCCGTCGAGGTGATATATTGAAACTTATGATTTACTTTCACCATTGAATCGTGACGTCACATGCATATTATTTAGTTGCAATGTCAAGCGAGATCAAATTAAACAAGTCACGCTACGCTGTTCGCATCGCTAAGTGATTGGCTTCAAAGGCTTTTTTTTTTTTGCTGCTGGCATTATATGTGCGTATTTCAAGTTCTCATTTTTATGCATCCAATGTTACGCACACAGTTTTTATTAGCGAGTCACCATCAAAAAACGCTACAGTAAAACTAATCATTATACTAATGTTTGTTATGTACAATACGGAATATAGACTCATGGACGTCTATCACGTCGTAAGAACAGTTTGTGTTCTTACAGGGATTCGCACGCACATACAGATTTTCTAATACATTGAGACTAACTGGGTACAAATCCATAGATACTTATATGCCTACACCTGGTACTGGATGCACTAGAAGAGCATCTACGGAGCAAAAATTATCATAATAAGGATGACCATGACGCCCCTGCCAACATGGGCTAACCCGTGTGTCGCTATAGGAAGGATTTGCCTAGCGCTAACATTATTGAAACGGAATTGATAATAACTTATGTATCAAGAAATACGCGCTATCATTATGTGGGTAAATTAATGTTAGTACTTCCGACATATATAATGACACCAAATCAGCTAATTGGTTTATTGAATATGCGAGGACGTACGAAAAGTTTTTTGAGGGTTTATGCATAGTCAAACCAGTGGTTTTTTGAATGTGCAACCTTTTGTAACTATTCCTGCCATATTTTAAAATTCTATTATAAAAAAGTTGCAACTACACAATCATCAAAAATCATTTATCCCCTTTAGTTTTCTGCTGCTTAATACTTTTAATAAACCCTTCGTATCTTAATAATATTGTAAACAGTGTTATTTCATAATGGTTTGGATTGCTGGGTCGCTACCATGGCGGCAAAAATCTTCTCTAAGGATACATTTTGGAAACCGAACGACATACCCAATTAGAAAGACTCCGTGGATATTGGGCCACGCAGGCACCTCCTCACATCCGCCACTAAGGCTGAGGTTTACTGACAATTCCCCTAGCCTTCCGGCCGTCCCACGATGCTGTTATCGCCAATGTTGCTGCTCAAGGTTTAGGACGCAAGTGAAGAAAACAATTAATAGATATTGGGTGTTTTCAAGATGCCGAGGCTTCATGCAGAGACCAGAGAACTCCGCATTGTTCGGGACTTCCTTGCTTTACTAAAAGGTATATTGCATTACCACCTCCTGCTGCGTCCAATCTTCTGATTTGGCTTAATAAAAAGGTATAGATACCCTTGTAATCGAGGTAAGAACATTTACTCTACTTTGATTCTGCAAGAAATTTTCTATAACGAAAACTATGCGAATGACTTGCTTAGGGATACCTTTTATTCCTAACGCATCGAATCGCATGCCAACAAACGAACAAACCAATTGGATTTTACTCACACAAGTAGCAAAATTTTTTTGCCATAAGAAAGATGATGAGGCGCTACCATAAATTTTGCTGGCCGATACAGAAAACAGTAAGAAGTAGCTTTATATGAGTAATTAACCCCCCACACTATTTGCATTATCATTATACTAGTGGACCGAGCCTTCATTTTATCATATGACGGCAGAAAGCTAGTACCGTACTTCAGAAAAATCCCCGTAAGCTCCTGTGTCGGGCTTCTCAAATGAAAATTCAGCATTCTGCCTGAAAAAACTGGGCAGATATATTATATGGCATACTGAACGAGGCATCTCCCGTAGCACCTTCATCATGTCTAAACACTGTCATGCAGGGGAGCTCAGGTCCCTCATCTGGAGTTGCTGAGTGCAACCACTGTATCCTGGATACCGTTTTTCAACACTTGAGTTTCTTCCTATCTGATTCCCACACAGCGTGACAGGAAAAATGTAAATATATTTATAAATAAAAGCACGACGCGAATTATTATATAGTACTAATTGAAAAGTTCAATCCTCTGTCTTCACTACAAGGACGACCTAACCGAGGAAGAATTGAGGGACATTGAATATGTAGATAGAAAAGTTGAACCCATGCACGAAGGTGTTCCCATACATGAGAACGCGTCGGGTAAGACGAGGAAGACCAGAAGACAAGGGGTAAGTAGGAGCAAGGAAATTAATTGAAATAAAGTGGGCGCGATGACCTCACTAAAATTAAGGTAATGTATGGGCTCCCGCAGGGTTTTTTGCTTCACACGGCATAGGACGGGTGGGTGAACCTGGCTAACCCAACCGTTTGGACCGTCCTAAGACCCCCCCCCCCAGGAACTCACTAAATTACAAGATACTTTTATTTAGACATATACGTAGCAGTAACAGCCGTGGCGTGTGCCGTAGAGTCTCGCGTTATGTATCTGTTTTTGCCAGCCTCGTCAGGACATCAATATGTAGAATGTCCAAAAAGAAAAATGTTCTCACTTCATGCACGTGTGAGGGATACTTTCATTTACCTAAGTACTCTTTTTTCCAATCCGCCCGTTTGGTTAGATCCAATTATAGGGAGCACCTGACAAATAGACCATTGAGACAACGTGTCACTCTCCATGATAGTAGTACAAGCGTGGTGTATAGCCTCTCAATGTTGCGAGCGCTCACAATATAAGTAGTAAAAACGCGGAAATATAACTGAGCGCTAATTAGTTTTATAAAACTAAGAACGGTCTTCGTCACCGCCTCATGTCAGCAGAGGACTTTCATCCAGTTTGGAATTTTTCAGATTTTTTGAAGATTTTGAACATATAGTTTGAGGGCTGGCAATAAGGCAATAATGTATGACATGTATCTTAGTACAATAGCTGGAAATATATTTATGAGGTACGGCATATCAACTAGAAAACACCATGCAATTGTAAAAGTACTAACCGTGCATAAGAGAGATGCCCTACACCCGGTAATAACTGGACTGCTCTAAAAAATGCTGGCCCTAAAAAATCCTTGTATAAGCAATTCTAGTGGGTCACAGAGAAGCGTAAAAAATTCGACATAGCCGTCCACACTGCAACTACGCAGCTTCCTCTCGACTCAATGCTGCTGCCTGGCTATCTTCTCAGACCGAAAAGAAACCGCGGCGATCCTTCTCCTGCGGATGATAAAGTTTTGGCTAAGCGGAAATGAGGAGCGAAGTTAACCCTGGAAGCAAACCTATGAAGTTGCAGCGAAGTAGAGATGCTATTAGCTAGAGAGGAAAGTGCGCTTGCAATGGTGTTAGCGAAAACAGTTACCGCATTGTCANTCCTGCGGATGATAAAGTTTTAGCTAAGCGGAAATGAGGAGCGAAGTTAACCCTGGAAGCAAACCTATGAAGTTGCAGCGAAGTAGAGATGCTATTAGCTAGAGAGGAAAGTGCGCTTGCAATGGTGTTAGCGAAAACAGTTACCGCAATGTCAGAGAATGTGATTGTTTCAGATAAATAAGGGACGCTTGTTTACTTAGAAGGGGAGGAGTAGCAGACTTCAAAAGCTGTCACGCTCAATGATTGCTCAATAAACAGTATAGTTCGAGGGTAAAACAATGGAGTGAAGGACGTGTTGAAGCGATGCAGCGAATTCTGTTGTTCTGGAAATTTTGGAAAATCAATCGATCAGCAGACCTTCTTATTCAAAATAACAATGTTGACACAACATTGAACACTGACATACGTAGGATACGTGCTGCTGCTAATGTCAAACACAAGTGTCGCACAAAATGGACCACGGAGAAAATGCTGGGAGACTGTAGCACAGACGAAGTCAACTAACAAGCAAAGAGAGTCCCACAGTACGAGGGAGCGCGGTATGGAATGGATTTCCCGGCTGCACATAACCCAGTTTCACAAATAGTTTCAAATATTATGAATAACAAACACTCTGAGGCTTCCACATCCTCTGAATCTTAACAATGTCAGTAATGGAACCTTTATCTTCATTATGTAACTGCACAATGAGTTCTTTAACTTTCATGATGTGTCCCTGAATTTCTAGCCACGTTTATACCGCAAGAGCCGCTAAGGAATGATAAATTTTTAGCAGTGAACTTTATTTACAGTTTTTACTCTAAAAGTTACTTTATACTGCTGAATAATAAATAAATTACGAGAATTTCATTACAAGTTTTGATCTCTTTGATCGCCCCATTTACTCAAGTTGTCTATCAATATGGTAATGTCATAATTGTAAGTAAGCCATTAATTAGATCACAGAGATTTCAATTTTCATTCCATGTGAAGTATAATAGAGATAGCTATGTTCAAAGCCTGAGCCTTCCCTGTGCTCTATAAAAAAGTTATATTTTCTTTATTTCATAAGCATCTTTCTGATCCTTATGCTCGTTACTGTACAACAGGGATGACGTGCCCGCTGAGATGGGCTTCTGTGTACCAAAGGTAAATATTTTCGAGTTACCCCATGGCAGCAGTGCATGAGTTGGGAGCGCGCCGAGTGTTGTCTAAATATCAGCTGGTATTTGCCGAGCCCTTGAGCAATGCAGCAGGTACCTTGCTTTTGAATTCTTGAGGTTTATAGAGCGGCAACTTAGCTACTTGATGGGACACGTCAAGTAAAAACAATCTTTTTCAGGCGCTATTCAGTATTAACGCTTCAATGCTATAGAACATGGCGGAAAACAACACCGTGTTTGCTGCAATGCTTACTACGAAGGACAGAAAGAACATGAGCCGTTGCGTGTAGCACGATGGTCGTTCCAGAAGTAATGCCTCGTATTCTTTATTCAACGCGAAGGATATGAGGGGATTACAAATTGCAGCGTTATGATGATTGAACTTATGCACTCATCACCTGAAAGTTTCATCTCGACGTCGTAGATGTAGAAAGTGTGACACTCCAAGAAAGCAATCCCTGTCATGGACATGCTTCAGAAGCAGAGATGCGTCGTTGAATTCCTCCATGCAGAAAAAATTTTACCGTACCAATCAACATTCACCGGCGCCTGGTGAACTTTTGCGAAGCCGATGCAGTTGATTTCAGCACATTAGTAAATGGGTTCGTTGATTTCCGAGTGGCGACAGACATGTGAGCAACTAAGTACGCTCCGGACGCCAATGCACAGCCACTATCCCGAAAAGCAAAGAGCGTTTCGATCAACTCATCTGCAATGATCGGCTGATAGCGGTGAACGAAGTGCGTATCAAGTTGGATGTGGGTGTAAACTCTGACCGTTACGTTACGCTAAAACATTGACCAAGCTGAAGGCCTGCATTGTACATGTAAGGCCAAAGGAAAGGGAAAGATATCCATTTGCAACACGACAAAGGCAGGTCACACACAAGTTAGAAGACCACAAAATGTGTAACAAAGTTCGGCAGGACCGTGTTGCTTCACCACCGTATAGACCCTACCCCTACCGCCAGACTTCCTCTTATCCAGACCTCTTAAGAACGCATTATGTGAACAGCGTTTTCCATAGAACAACGCCGTAATTGCAGCTGTGAAAGAATGGACCGCCTCGGCAGGCGATAACTTTTACGACAGAGGTAGCAAGGCTATAGTTCATTGATGGCAAAGGTGCATTGAGAATGGTACTTACTACATAAAAAGATAAATTCTGGAGCGCGTAGGTCGCTCGTTTTAATGTCGCTACTACTGTTTTCGTAGCTCTTCAACTTTTTTAATACAAAAAATAGAAAGCATTACTTTTGGAACGACCCTCGTATCATAAACCCAGGTTGATATCTTAAGCATGCATTCAATAATACTCTATGAGCCACACTGGATGATTTTCATCAGCTCAGCGGTCGCATAAACAACACCTGCTTGCCAATTATTAACTTCACGGCATTCGTATATGGTGGCAATTTTTCAACTATATAGGCACATGACAGTGTCAAAACAGATGGCAGGGCAAACTGAATATTATTATAATTTTACGAGAAGAAGTAAAAAATTTTAGAATGCTATGGCAGAACAGACACGGGGCATTGTCTTCCCTGTAGAACCGGGGAGCGAGGTAAACTTACTGTAGTTAAAACAGTAAAAGCTTGAGGTAATCGTTCAACGACATTATTATTATGTAACAAGAGGATCCGTACGTGAAAAAAATTCACGCAATATTCGCTATATTTGCTTAGTATAGGCCGGCGCGGAAGTTTCTCTTCTCGGACTGCTACTTCATTTCCTTCATTGATGCTTTGTCGTGCACTCATCCTTAGGTTCTCTCTTCTTTGAATTGCCACTTCCTCATTTTCCCGCTCATGCTGATCACCAGCTCTTATTCCCTTCTTTTACCTTTCTGCTTTAAGTCTTTCTTGACACTGTGTGGCAGAGACGCGTCATCTATGTACATGGGTAGCACGTCTTTGTTCTGGAGACTGTAGTGGTCTCGTTCTTCTTTTACGTTCCCTATACAGTCTCCTTCTTCTTTAACGTGCGTCTTCCAGAGTGAGAGGCAGAAGTAAGATCTTGAGTTACACACTGCAATAAACTTGAATACAACTCCAGTCAGGTTACATGCACTGTGAGCGCACCGTGGCCATTATACTGTTTTTCAAACTCAAAAATTTGTTTCATTGACGAGTTGAAATTTTGGCATGTGGAGCGAAAAACTGCTCCGTCAAAGAAAGACAGTACGCTAGAAAAAATAATTGTGTTTACCGCCCGTGAAAAATCATCACTTTGTGAGCGCTTCGTTGATCATCTACCGAATTTATACGGCGTGACCCGAGAGAAAGAAGTTAATATCAAACTCCAGAAGCTGCAAATATATTGTTTCAATTTCAAGAAGTGTTTCAATTTCAAGAAGTGTTTCAATTTCGAGAAGTGTTTGAAGCAAGAAGTGTTTCAAGCAAGAAGTGCATTCAGATAATGGGATAATAATCCCACTTTCGCCATCTTCTGCAACCTGGTCATCGATCTCTATGAATACGTAACTTAACTACAAAATCTGCAACAAAGTCTATTTTTCGTCTATTTCATTAAGATGCGGACAGGAAAAAGATTAATACACGAAGCGTTTTATTATATTAGGATTAACTTAACAACTTTATCCTCTTGGATCCACGACAAAGACAACCCTAATCGGAAGGAATATTGAACATTTAGCGTGTCGCTCAAAACGACAGCCACATACAAAAGAAGTAACCGAACAATAAAAAGAAAATCCAGAAAGTGAGAAGAAAAAGCAATAAAGCTGCTAAATTTACATACTGTAGAAGGAAAAACAAGAAATTGGCCACAGAACAAATGACGTCCCGAATACCGGCTTATAACCTGCGTGCAAACCAGACGTCGGTCACGTGGGGTGTGTTGTCACCCCAGTATCTTTCTGACGCTGATTATTTTTACCGACTGGGGATTTTTAAATCTTGATATGGTAACAGGCGAGCAACGTAGGGTTAATATTGAATAGGCCTAGCGGAGGTCTCTGTTTCCGCTCGACCAGGCCAAATCAGGGGGCCGAGCCCTCTACGATCGAAGCTTCGCTCAGTTCAAAATTTGCTTTTCTCTGAAACCTTAACTTCTTTTTGAAAGTTTAAAAGTTGGCTCCTCTGCTCGATAAGCTGTGACTAAGATTAAGTAATGAACACCAGTAAACGAACTTTTAAATAATAACATAATCATGAAACTGTAAGCCTTTCTTTTTCACAATGGTCAACAAAGAGAGGCGGAAATGAGGGGCATATAGATGTTGAAAAAGCGGGGAAGCAATCCACGGAGGTGTTCCCACACTGGATCAACATCAATGAGTGAAGCAAGTCCAGCAGGACAAGCAAGCAGAACAGTGCAATCTGTCATTAGATGCACGAAAATGGAAGGAACCAAAGTGGGCAAGAAGGACTAGCTAAAGCTAAGGTACCGGTAAGTTAATGTGTATCCAAGGGCACGACTCCTGATAGCACATTATGACAGAATCAAACTAAACTAACTCTCTCATAACATAAGATCGGCAAACTTTGCTAAGCTAACCCTATAGCCTGACCCTATGCCTCCTGATGGATTCAGTTAGCATAAAGAACACGATTAGGATAAGATGTTGGAATCATTTTATTGGATGACATGATTTACAGAGATTTGTTATACGCTGGAGCTCAGATAGGAACAAATATCCGCCATTCCTTTGTGTCGCATCTAAGCGCAATGCAACTGTCACCCATGCACCGCAGTGATGGCAAGCTTTCGCCGAGTTTCAAAGTAGGGAATGTCCAGAGATTAGTGCCGATGCATTAAGCATCGGCCACTTATGATTGGCGAGTCAGATCTAACTCTATTGATGACTGCATCTGGCTAGTAGATTTATTATCTTACAGTAAAAAAAGGCACGCATTTGATTGTAGGTAATGTTTATTTCTGGATGGCTCTCACGGCTATACTTTTGAAAATAGTCTCAACAAGGAAGGTTCTTGGCCCATTCCTTGTATACTCAAGCTACAATAAATAAATTACACAGATTTTCATTCTCACTATAAAATTAATCTAGCTAGTAGAATGCTTAATGAAGCAGGCCATTAATCTAGACGGGCGATAGATTTACAGGATCATAAGAAAACTGAAAGTTTTATAGAACACTTTATTCTGGAATTTTTGATCTCCCATTACACTCTAAATTCTGTTTTCACCAGCGTTTCAACTATTTCACCTCCTCTGAAACACTGGCCTCAACATAAAACAAAATTAAAATTGATTGTAACTTCAATGATTTTTATTCACCTGACATGAGAGCCGCAGTATCTTTTTCTCCCTGCTGCTTGATTCCAAACGTTAATTGGCGATCACATAACAAACGAGGCATTTTCCTGCGCCCTGCAGGCCTGTTTCTCTGATACTGTGACCTCGGTTCGTCATATTTGCAATAGCAAACTAACAATTGTAATATTGGAGTCGAGCACACAACAAATATTTCTGTACGCAACTTGTTAAAATAAGTCGCAGTCGATATTTTTATATGAAACAGACTGCAATTTATTTAAATAATTCAGTGTTTGGAAACGAAATTTCACTTTAGGTCGCAAAAACACAACAACAAACAAAGCGTATTTGCTTGGTTGTTTCAAAACTCGAATAGTTTTCTTGACTTGGAAGTTTAAAAGCTAACCTCGGGTGCAGTTCAGAAGCAAGCGCTTCGTTGTTGACATTAACTTCGGAGTCATGGCCCCAAGTTGCGCTAACTTAGACGGCCATGTTTTAGGAAAACTTTACGCAAACAAGATAGAGCTCGGTTGTTTCTAAATCCTAAAGCATGCCTACTTCGCTATCCGCCTGAGTTACTTAGAAACCGTAGCTGCGGTGACTTAATTACTACATCGAAATGAAGAGTAGTTGGATGCTACAGGCGCTGAGTATCAACAGGTCTAGAGTTGATATCAGCTCATAAGGCCCAGATTTACTTCGCAGTCAATTTTCAAAACCTTTGGATGCTACGAGCACACAACATTACGGTGTTGAATCCGACCCATAACGCCACCTCATATTCGAAATGTCACCGTTACAGAGACTGCGAAACTTAAAAACATACTAAGCGCATACTTACAGAAAGTGCCAGAGTAACCTGCTGTAATTAAGCGGCCACGTGCAATGTGGGAATAACTCGCTGTTAGCCATCACGGACTGCAGCATCACCTCTGCACAAGATGGGCGGCGTGGATAACGCCACCTGGATCTCGTCCAAAAAATCATCTTCAATTTACGCTCAGTAGTATTTCAAGACACGCGGTTTGCCCAAATTATGTTTTCAATTTCGCAGCAAAGAAGTGCGATGAGGCCCAGCTGTGGTGCTGTCAAATGCTGGAAAGTCTATACTGCATAGCAGCGTAATTAAAACGGCGCTATCGCCTTGACATTGTGTACCTTATTTTCATACCACACTCACGTTGGTGAGAGGCATATTAAGGAAATGAATTCGCCTTACGAAGGCGTCAACAAGTAATCGATCTACAAAGGGCCTTGATCACTCGGTGCAATTTTTACGATAGGAATATAGACCGCAACAGTACTGCACCTACTCCAACTGTTGCGTTCTATGATAGGAATATTGAAGATTTATTTTGCAGGGCAGCCGAAGTAGTCAGAATACGAGTACGTATCGCGTATATTACCGGATAAGGTTTGAAAAGGCTCAAAGTCAAATTGTGGATTATGAGCATACTGTGCGTGTTACTGACAACAGAGCAAACTGATCCGGGTAATTTAAAAGAAAAAGACTACATCTGCACTACATAATTACGTATACAACTATAGCTGCTACTATAGGCGTCTTTTTGTGGCCACGCTCGTAATCAGAATCACCATGATCATGATCATCGTAATCACTGAAAAGCACAAGAACGGTCAACGATTTTGTAAACAAACCAGAGCCGCCATGTC
>LQNS02278174.1:28478265-28493757 GCA_001587735.2 Parhyale hawaiensis | reverse complement strand
TTCCCTATTTCAATGTCAGCATTTGGAGTTGACTCCCTTCCGACGTTGCTGGTGCGGAGTCGGTCAACTCGTTTAAAAATCGTCTTGACATGCATTGGGAGAGACATCCTCCGCAGCTAAGAACTCCTCCACGAGTCGCAAGCACTTAACGGCGAAAGCTTCCCTAGCCATCTTAAACCGACTTCTTCTCACTTCCGCTCCATTTATATTTTTAAGCTCCGCATATCAGCGGCTATCGATCATGCTTACATGCATTCATGATCATCTCTTTGGCTGTGATTCTTCTCCCTCTTCTTTTTTCGTTCGTCTTCCATATTTTCTCCTCTTGTTTCCCCAGTCCTCTACATCCTACTTACATAATGGCACTAGCTCATAGAGGGCCGGGGCGTAAGTTCCGGTGTCTCTTCTTGGTTCGTCTACTGCCGCCTATCAAATCTAATCTAATCTACTAGACACGCATAGATGTAGGGAGATATAGTAAGTCGTACTTATTCAGAATTTTCCCAATAAATTTATACCAGCAAACACCTACACGGACGATAGCATCCTACCAGTAGATTAAGAACCTAAACATCCTTATCCTAATACGACGAACAAAAATTTATTTTTGAAAAATCTGTTTGAAACATCAAGAAACACCAACACTCGGCGCTATAGGTTTACGAACAAAATTTCACAATATCATTACATCAAATACAATTGTAAATATCTTAGCGGTACATCTTTTTTGGTAATGGATTTTCACTCAAAGACGTTAGCGGAGGAAGTGCGGCAAACTACACCTCAGGACTCTAACGTATCTCAGAAAACCGCAAGCTCGCATATGCGGCCATATTTGTAAAGCTACCTATGCCAGATGAATCTCTACGACACCAAGTAAGCAGGCACTCTATCTGAATCAAGCCAAGTCGTTTCGAAGTTCGGCTTTCTACAGGCCTTCCTGCATCTTGCAAAGCAGAAGCTAGAATTTTCGAAGCAATTTAGCGATGAACTGTCACGGTCAATCTATCTCTCATTTCACTGATGTTGCTTTTGCATCATAGGCTCTCCCAAAATAAACTCGAGACTTGACGATAAAGTGGATTGTGCTTTGTAAGACCGCGAAGGGAAACCTGGGGGATGTGGTTCCGAGATCCTTGATGTTGTGATTGGAGTGCACGAAGGCGTGCTTACAATTTCGAAGAAAGTCGAAGATGTACTCAAACGTCATCGTAAAAAAAAATGTAAGATGGGTAATAATGCAGATCTTGCATGGAAATATTGTGGAAATAACGGCATATTCGGTTTGTCAAGAACGACATTTAAGACGCAGAATATCTGTGGTATATACACTGCAGAATTTACTTCAGTACGATGAATGGTAACGACACTCGCATGAATCGCAAAAATTGTCACTAATGTATATAAAGGGCGGGAAAAGAATGATTTACAGGCATGCAACATATATAGTACTCACCGGTGTTGATCTGGGAGTAGTTCTCGATGACCCTTTGTGCAGATTTTCTAGCGTTCACAAACCACTCCGACCCGTTCGTGAGATAGTAATACTCTAAGGCCAAGTCCTTAACCAACACGTTGCNGGGAAAATAATGATTTACATGCATGCAACATATATAGTACTCACCGGTGTTGATCTGGGAGTAGTTCTCGATGACCCTTTGTGCAGATTTTCTAGCGTTCACAAACCACTCCGACCCGTTCGTGAGATAGTAATACTCTAAAGCCAAGTCCTTAACCAACACGTTGCCGTCAGGTAACCGGTGTGCGAAGGGGCAGTAAAGTTCGTAGCCAGGATACTGGTACTGATCGTAGCAGTTGCCCGCAGCGAAGATGTCATCGTCAAACTCAACGAGCGATAAAACTTCAGCGTGAAGTAGAAACGCGGAGTTGAGCACCTGATCTCTGGAATATTTCCAAAGACGAGTGTAGAGGTTGGCTCGGTTTACGGCCGCTTCTGCTTCCAAGCGAAACCTCTCCTGAGCATAACGATCCACCACGCCTTCGCCTAAGTTCACCTCTGTGCCTTTGGAGCAATTCTTCCCCATGGACTGCGATTCAATGATGCGTAAAAATTTTGTAACAACATCCACGGAGTCGCTATCATCGCTGTAAGAATCTGGATACTCGAGGTCCAGGCCAGGGATATTCGATGCGAGGCCATCATCAAGCGAGAGGGGATTGGTCATAAAATCTTCGAGCGTGTCATTTTCAGGGCTCGAACTTTGCTCCTCTAGGCGAAGTTTTCCAGGAGTTATTAGCAAATTTTCGTCATCCTGGCCCGTAGCTGAAGATGATGGATGGGGAGTTGGAAATCTTTCAGCATCATCTCTCCCTTCAAAAGTTGAAGCAAGAACTTTGGCAACTGAATGATTGCCCGTCGGTGACGGAGACAGGTCTTGATAACCATAAATGTGATTTCGTTGCCGCGTTTTCGGCGATTTTCTCGTTCGAACAAACGTTTTCCTTGATTTTCGGTGTCTGATAGAAGACCTTTGACGTAAACTAGATTCCGCCACCGGCACAATTTTGGGACCCTCATTTGGCTCTTCCGATGAATTCTCGTCTCCAAAATCTTGTAGTTTTAACGAGTCGTCAGCCTTCGGATGTCTCCTGCCAATCCATTTAGGAAGTTTTACAGTTACGCTCTCAGCTGATGATGAAGATCCTGAAGACGAAAACGCTTCAATATTGAAATTGATAGCATTTTTGGCAGAAAACTCTTGCAAAAACTTCTCAGTTTCCATTGGAGCGGAGCTTTGCCTGCTTGCAACAGCCCGACTCCCTTGGAGTCTGCTTGGGAACCGATATCCCTCTTCATTCTTGAGTAATTTTTTCTGAAACGTGAATGAAGGGACTCGTTTTTCCAGCATAGGAGGAATAGAAACATCTTCGAATGAAATATTTTGCAGTTGTGTATCAGGATTTTGTCCCTTAAAATGGACAAAACGTGAATTTTCCTCGATATTCGAGAAGCGAGAATCGTAGAATTTTTTTAGCGGACTTGGAGAATGCTGAAGCGGTGTGGCTTTTCGACGACCATCGTTCACGGTTGGAGCGGGAGATACGTATTTTCCCTCGCCAGTTGAGCGCTTCCATTTTATATGATTGATCGGAGGGTCTCGCGGAAAATGTTCTCCTGGGAAATCCAGCAAGGGATGCTCCTGCCACGGTCGCTGATCTCCAAGTGCGCAATAATTAAATGCTGTTGCGAGTATAACAGCAGGCAATACAACCAGACGCATGGCGATTAACACACGAAAAAATTAAACCCAACTAATCATGGCGGTACAACTCAGGTAGCAGCAGCACTGGCACTTCCTTTGTTCCTTTTCATTGTTTCATTTAAGAATGTAATAAATTAATGAAAAATTCAGCAGAATTGGAAAAAATTTTATGAACATTAATAAATCACTGCACAAACTATTTTACACCAGGGTCGTTTACCAATGAGCTAGTAAGATGTACTGCAGGTTTCTAATATAGTTAATATAATTAAATGATGCACTGACTATTCACTTCAAAGAGAGTACCATGCAACACAAGTCACTGTTTTCACTCGTATTCACCTGAAACAAGCGAAAGCACAGCAGCACAACCTTTAGTAATAAAATTAATATTGCAACAGGTGTACAGTTTTAATCCAACAACAATATTAATGGAGGTTTCCATATGCTAATACGCGGATAAAACCATTACCTTTACTACAGACTACTATCTGGAAGCCTTCCAACCTGCTATCCAAACGGAGAAAGAGGGAAAATGAAGTAGCTTGCGAAACTAAATCAAGTACTCGTGTACGGGAACAGCAGACAGAGCAATGCCCCTTCTATAGTAGCGTTTTGAACGCGGCAGTTTTAACGCCCAGTTAAAGCTATAGCACGCATGGTGTTTCTGCGGTGCCTAAAACGCCGCGTTTTCAACGCCTTGTGTAGATTCAATAAAATACAGGGAGGCGTTAGCGGTGAAAACGCAGCGTTTGAATCGCTAGTATAGATGAGGCCTAAGAAGAGGAAGAGCAGTAAAATGTTAACCGTAGACATGCGAAAACGAAAGAAGCAGAAAAAAGGCGATGAGTAGGCCTCTAACTCCTGCATCCACCTGTTGACTCGCCTCCCCAGACACGATGGACGAATTTAACTAACCAAAACCTACTCCAAAGCCTTACATACTGTGCGCCCCGAGCGCTAATGGACAGAATCAAGCAAAATTCGTAAAAAATTACGCTTAAATACACGTTTCTTGCAATTTTCCCAGTGTAAACCGCGATATAGTAACAGATGGACCCTTAACTCAGAAACATAATTTCTTTGTGCTGTGGGATGCAACTCGAAAGCATTTAAAAGAAGCACTAAGAACCCGAGAATACTAAAAAAGTGAAACAAAAACTAATTACACAGGGCAGATTTTTCATATCACCATATTCAAGGGCACGACTGAACTGCTGATTCTTCGATATCAAGTCGTCTGTTTCAGTCAGATTTTCCTCCGCAGTACCTAACATTATGGCGATGAGTTTGAACAACGCAAAGGTGTGGATGCAAATTCTCAACGGTCATGTTTGACAGCGATCGGGGGAGGGAGGCACGGCAACGGTATCTTCGTGTTATAATTTCG
The DNA here is from genome assembly GCA_001587735.2 of Parhyale hawaiensis. Classification (NCBI taxonomy): domain Eukaryota; kingdom Metazoa; phylum Arthropoda; class Malacostraca; order Amphipoda; family Hyalidae; genus Parhyale; species Parhyale hawaiensis. The sequence continues at coordinate 28,489,143 of LQNS02278174.1, read as the reverse complement.
TACAAAAGGCAATGTAAACCGTTACTGGATTAGGTACAACAAATTACGGGTGCCGGTAAATTCGTCTAACTCAATTCGTCTAAATAAATTCAACTAACTCAATTCGTCTATAACTAGTTTATCTAATGTCGAATTCGTCTAAGGAACAATTCACCTAATCGCAATTCGTCTAATATAAAGTTCATCTAAGGAACACATCATCTAATCCATACTAGAGGTTGAACTTCTCAGCTAGAGGGCATACGATTGGTCATTGGGTTAGGTTAGTTTAGGTTCGCCTATAATAGGTTATGGGCAAGAACGCCCCATGGGGACTCTGTAGGTTACCTTAGCCGTTAGCTAGGCCTTCCGGAAGTATATCTTTCACGTCCCCTTCGCTTCCTTCCGATTTCATACTCCCCTGGTATTACTTTCAGCTGTTCTTCCTCTTCTTTCCCGACTTGCTGTTCCCATGCGCGTTGAACCTATGTGGGAACACCTTCGTGCATGGGTTTCACTTGTCTTTCGACGTGCTTTATGTCCCTTCCTTTGCCTCTCATAGAAAAGCTTAGAGCTCAAGTTAGGGAGGCTTAAACTATCTTACACTACTGCTGTTTTTAAAGGTTGAATACAGGTAAGCATTTCCTTTTAAATGCTAATATCAACCAAAAGTAGCTACATTAAGTTTGGAAATTTTTAAGAATATAAGGCTAACACACCCTGGTCTACAATGAGTTGACTAAAAGATTATAAAAAAGCTAATGTTTATAAATGTATAAATGAAAACAATATAATATACCTAGGTTTGTTTTGGTTAGGTTAGTTTGGGCTAAGTTAGACTGGTTAGTTTAGGTTAGGTTAGCTTGGGAAATTTTCTTCTTCTCTTTGGGGGGTAAATTTTAGCTTACATACTGAACCACTGATATAGGCTGTATTCAGCCTTTGTTAACGTAGTAGTAACTTACTTCTAGGTACTATTGTGACTAGGGGGAGGGGGGGGCGGTTCAGTTCTTAAATCTCCTTCTGGCCGTAGAGTTAATTTTTTAAAGCTTCTTCTTGTGGTGCAGTTCTTAGCGTGGCTTCTGAAACTTCTTATTTTCGCCAACGGAGCTGAGTACATGGATCGCGTTCATTGAGCCTTGAACAGTTAGTTGATCCTTTAGCTCTATGCGCTGTTTTGTTAGTGCGGGGATCCAACTGGATCTAGTTCGCTCGGGACCATGGAGCGGTTGCCGTGTTGGATCCATTATATCGATTAGAATTTCAGTGCTGCCTTATTGATTATTTTAAACTATCGAAATTATTACTTGCTATGAAGAAACGAAATTAATATTGGAACTTAATTATACCCAAATTAACTGGAACGGCGAGTGTTGGCATCTCTTAACTAAGTGGAGGAAATTAATTGAACTAACTGAAGATTAAACCTAGTGAAGATTAATAAGCATCTTGCCTCGTCTGCTAGGAGGCCGGAAGTACGCATGCAGAATTTGATGAAGTTCGGAGTACCGCAGAACTCTCGGTTGAAGACGTCAGTGGTCGTGTGGGTCCGCTGGCAGGGCCGTAGCCAGACCTTGAGAGTGTGTGTGTTGGGGGGATTTACAAAAATATATCCCAGTTTTCCGACAACCCGGAGGGCTACTCATTATTGAGACGGGGGTATGGGGGCCGTTCCCGCCCCCCTAGAGATTTTACTTTCTACAGTGTCTCCGGTGCATCGTAGACCATTTTATAACAGTAAATATTCTTGTTAAACTGTTGAAAATACTTGTTCAATTTTGCACATTTACTTTCTATGAAAATTTTAATATGCAAAACATAGCTATTAACTAATATCTTCAAATTGGCTCTGCATCCATGATTTTCTTTGTATCGACTCCAAAATCTAAACATTTGTGCCTCTTGACAAAAATTAACAATTCCTGCAGTCTTCTTAAAGATCCGCTCAGAACTTTTGAGTTATGCGGCTAACAAACATTATGATAAACATAAGTCAAAAAACATACAAACGAACCGACCGAGCTGCATCGAAATTAAATCATTTGTGTTATTTACCATTACTAGCAACTCCTGAGAATTTCATAAAGATCCATTCAAAACTTTTTGAGTTTTGCTGCTAACAAACATTATGACAAACATAAGTAAAACAAACAAACGAACCAACCGATCTGCTCCAAAATTTAATCATTTCTGCCTTTTAACATTACTAACATCTCCAGTAAGTTTCATACAGATCCATTGGAAATTTATTGAGTTATTTAGCTAACAAACATAAAATCAAACACAAAGAGAAAAACAAACAAATAGATCATCACACAAATTTGGTCATTTACTCTTATACCTAATAACTCACGTAAATTACATAAAATTTCGTCCTTAACTTTTTGAGGTATGGCACTGAGAAAAATGAGGCAGACAAACAAACAAATGGATGGACGGATCTTCACCAAGTTGATCATCTGTTCCTAACATACCTAACAATCCCTGTAAGTTTCGTCAAAATCCGCCCATAACTTATTGAGCTATCTTGGTGACAGATAGAAAAACAGACAAATCAGACGAAAACATAACCTCCTTGCAGTAGATAATGAAGAGATTAGGATCCCACTTTCGCCATCTTCTGCAACCTGGTCATCGATCTCTATGAAAACATAATTACAAAATCTGCAACCTGGTCTATTTTTAGCCTATCTATTTCCTAAGAACAGGCACGAAATAAATACACGAAGCGTTTTACTGTATTATATTAGGATTGGTTATGAATGCTAGACACAAACACACACACACCCGTCAGCTTAAACATAATAAATTTTATCCTTCTAAGCTTGTGGTATGGAGTATGATCTTTTCTTTTTATATTCCAACAGTAGTCTACCCACATGCCAGGGTTCCATTTTCCCTTTAATCGTTACTCTATCACTGAATTAATCCTGATGGGATGTCTAACCGTATTCATCACTCGCATCACCTATACCGTATTCTTTTTAAAACAATCTAAATGAGAGTGGATCACAGGGACATTTACAGATATGGTACATCCCATATCATATTGACACAGCAGATCATTCACAACTTGTACACTGTAATCTGAACTAGGCTAAGTTTCTTCAGGAGGTTATCTTTTTGCTGAAATTCTTTACACTGATAATTCTGTGAAAACCATCCTAATTTAACAGAAAGATGGCCAGAAATGAAATTTCCATGTCATTGTGCACATAGAAATGGCTACTGTTCTCTTGTACTTTTATGAGTGCTGCACACTGCTATCTACGAATAACGCCCAAGAAATAATGTTAATGAGAATATTTCGCAAAATCTTACCTGCCTTATCTAAGTTTTCTTAGGTTTACAAAAACCACTCAGACATAAATATTGAGATGTAGCTCCGTATATATAAATATATGACACTGATTCCGTGACATAATTTGCGCTCGCGTGATGCATAGACACGTCCTACTCATAAAAAATTGCGTAGTGTACTCGGATAGCTTTAGGCAAACATTTTCACTTTGAAAATTTTCTTACTGCGATAAACGTCGCTAAGGACTGCGTAGCTTTCTCTCTTGCTGTCCAATAAAAAAAAATAGTTTATTTTAAAGGTATTTTTATGCTGGCTGTGTATCGCAACGCAATTTATCTTATAGAATTTTTCAAGAATTGTGATTCAAACGTTGCNAGGGTAATGTCTCAATTGCCGAATGCCCATCTATTACCGAATATAGGTAGGAATCTTATTGCGTTCGGTAATAGAAACGCATTCGGTAATTGAGACATTACCCTAGCTTTAGGCAAACATTTTCACTTTTAAAATTTTCTTACTACGATAAACGTCGCTAAGGACTGCGTAGATTTCTCTCTTGCTGTCCAATAAAAAAAAATAGTTTATTTTAAAGGTATTTTTATGCTGGCTGTGTATCGCAACGCAATTTATCTTATAGAATTTTTCAAGAATTGTGATTCAAACGTTGCTCGATATTTACTGCAAGCGCCTCTGGCTCTTGTTCATCATTATTTACGCTTCATCGTTTATTGAGTGAAGGGAAGATGGTGCGGGCAATGACAGTAATCTAATTAGTTTTACCGACTATCTCTCTAGGTTAACACCAAATACTTCGTCTTGAGTACCCTACGCAAGGGAAAGCTTTTTGTTGGATACTTCCCAATGCTAGTAAATGCTAGGTAAGGCCCTAGAGGTGAAGTTTCGCTTAATACCTTTAATTTTTCAGACTAGCATTTATTCAGTTAATAATACCTATTTGGTTCAATTCGCTTTTAGGACCATCATGCATTTTCGATACTTTGAAGTCATATATAAGTAGAAGGACGTACTTCAAGAAGTTTTTCATGAATGACGTGTTTGCCGCAAATGCTTAGTTTTCAAGATATTTGACTTTGAAATTTTTATTAGCATTCGACATTGCGGCAGCGTGTTGAACAATATGGCGGCGTAACGCGCTGTCGCTGTACACTGGTTTTTATATTTTTTAGTAGTATATTAGCAGAACCAAATTTTTCTTCATAATTTTATGATATTTTGATTTTTGAAGAATTATAAAGGTTGAGAGATCAATTTTTCAGACATTTTTTCCAAGAATGACTTAGGTAGGAATAGTGAGGATGAAGAAAAAGAAATATGACCGGCGCCTGGCGCGACGCCGCGACCCGTGAAGGCGTGAACAGTAGAGAAATGGCTGTTGCAATGGCTGGTGGTTGTGCCGGTTGCCCCCTGGAATATTTCGACTGTGTCAAACAACTTCACAACGGTGATAATGCTAGTGTGAAATTCTTAATTTTGCATGGTGTAATTCTTTCGAGCGAGGAGAATAAAAAGGTAAGGTATTTTAATGTTGAACCTTCATTCATAATCGATATTTTGAAGTCATATATAGGTAGAAGGACCCATTTTAAGACTTTTCCTTGAAGGACTTTTCCGTCGCAAGTGCTTACCTGCTTTTCGAGATAGCTATTTGACTTTGAATTCCGTATTGTTTCCTTTTCTTTGCTATACTTTTTTTCCGGCAACTTAGGAGGCCAGACCTGGTTCTGTTAATATCCTATGCGAAATACATATGCCAAAAGTGTAAAGCAATACGCGCTACGCCGCCATGTTGCAAAAACACCTGCCGCTAGATCGCGCGACACGGACGTAATGGCGGATCGTAATCGGAACTTCAAAGTCCAACATTTCGAAAAGTATGCATTTGCAGCAAAAACGCCATTCGTTGAAAACTTCTTAAAATGGGTCCTTCTACCTATATATGACTTCGTAATATCGAATATGCATGATGGTCCGAAAAGCGAATTTTACCAAATATTTTTCACCCAATAATTAGCACAGGTTGTGGAAGTTAACGGCGGTTTCAGTGAATCCTTGTCGACCACAGTCACTTATGTGTAAATTGTCAAAAATTACACAGTGCGCTAGAAACTAAGAGTATAGTTCGCACGAGGACGTTCGGATTTATCATCTTCACGTTGGTTACAGTTACTACGTTCGCTATTTTTGGCATGGAAATATGGGGCTGTGAAATCTTAATGAGATCTAACATGTGTTACAAATATTTAAATCTTAAAGTAATCGATATTACAATGTCATACTATTAACATTATTTTGAAAATTAACACATATGTAAAATTGAAAATTCATGTCAGAATTTATTTCTGATGTCGCAGTAAAGGTATGCAATTATAACCCCCGTAACGAAAGAAACCAAAGCCTATCTGTATATGTCCGTACACCAGGCTTAAAAAAGATGTTATATTTTATTTATGCAAGTCTTGAACGTAGCATTCTTGGAAATAAATTTGAATACAAAACAGTGAATACTTTGCATGCATCAACATTGCCCCGGGAAACGAAATTAGCACCGAAATTTTGTCAATATCTTATTAGCACACACGTTGCAGCAATGACAACAGGCACTGAGGCCCGCTTATCACCAAATACTAGGTAACTGTGACCCCTGTTGCCATCACTGACGATGTAGTCTTAATTTTTTTTTCTAAAATTAGCAGAACCTGCTCTCCCTCTTATATTAGCAATAAGCCAAAATTGAAGATTAAAAGCCTATATCTGGCTTAATAACTTCCTCTTAGGCCTGTCTAGAGGATAATCTGTCTGACTCAATTCCTGTTAGAATATCTTGGGCTTCACCAACCCCCCCCCCCCCCCANCAGTCCCCATTTGATAATTTTGTGCCCCCCCCCCCCCCCCCCCCCCCCCAATGGAACATTTTGTAAAGTTAGGCAGGTTCTCTATATTTCGTCTTCTGTTCCGTTATACATATATGAGCCACCGATTGAAGTGACCGACCTATTCCGCGGAGCTTTTACCTGTTCCCATGCGAAGGGCTACAAAAGTGGCAGTCTTCACGAGGGTCCTTCTTCCGTCTTCTACTCTTTTCCTTTTTCGTCTCTTTGAGATGCTTTGCACCTTATTTCCCTTCCCGTAATAGCGCGTGTGGCCGACTCGACGCAAGTAATGAGTCATTGAATACGTTGTCGTCCCTGGTGTGTTCGCCTCCCGGGGTCCGTACCGACCCTCACTACTTGGATCACTGAGAAAACCCTAACATTTTTTACGATGGCTGACGCAACGAACGTAACGAGTGCGGTGTGATGATACGTGCAGTAATGTGAAAATATATATGGTATTTACTGTCTTTTCCGCGGTTGTTTGGTTTTCTGAAGCAAAACCTTTCATGCCAAGTTCTCGCTATTTTCTATCCAAACCTTATTTCAAGCACGCTTAGTTCGAGGGTTAAAATGAATCATACTATAAAAAACTTGCAGTTAACCTGTCAATACCATAGAACTTTTGCGCAGCATTGCGTTAAATTTCTAGAGCAAGACGACGAAACATATCGATACTGGACAGTCAGATATACTTTGCTGAAGTAAAATATTCCTCGTATGATTGAGAAGTTGTAAAATTCTAAAAAAAAATATTGAAAATATTTCCAACAAGATAGTTTAACTTTTACATTGTTTTAAATTCTTTTTCTTTCATTAAACCGTAGCCATTGATGGAAAGGAATATTGATACCTACAAAGAATAGTTGGAGAAGACAGCTGTACAGTTCATCGATTATTCCTATTTGCTCGCTTTAACGAATAGCTCACATGTGAAAAGTGGCATAATATATCTATAGTGCATGAATATGTGAGTGTTCTAGCAGGTGAGAATTATTGTTTGTATGCTACGTGCATTAATTTCCATACATATTGCTCGTCAGGACTGGACACCACGCTGAGCGCGAAGTAACATGTTACACATATCGCGAAAAGACTAATTTAAAAAAAAAATTACAGAAGTGTTTACATACAGTACCATGCGACAAGGAAGATGCCTTTACTTCTCAGCTCTCTGTTGTTCTTAAATCATAAAACATTTGGTGGGAGAAATGATGAATCCATTAAATTAGGAACGCCATCAGCCTATGACTACAAACCATCAGCAGTAATTTTCAATTTTAAGCCTCCCACGGCTACAGAATACATTTCATCAATCGAGTCACTCGTCAGTCAGGCACCATTTCTCCAGTAGCCTATATCAACGAGTGATGTCATGTGTAATGCAGAAAAAGTCAGAGTATTTTAGCACAGGAATAAGTATATTTGAGTTGTTATAATAAAATATAGGCTAACACCGGAGCTGGCACCTCAGGCCCTATGGTCTTTCTTAAGTAGGGTTAATCATTATTTTAAAGCCAGAACGTAGATTTGTTCTGTAAAATATTTCTATCGGTTTCCTACAGTAGTCCATGGGAAAAACTTCTCAGTTTTCATTTACTTCTCTAAGTTAAGGTACATATTAGTTTGGCAAGAGCACAGTTTCCCTAGCGAAAAGGTTGAAGACCATCCGCACTCGAGTCTCACAGACCACACGAAGAGCGCTGCAGTCACACCCTCCCTCCACCATCGTGACATCCCCAAGACTGTAGGCTGAGGCCCGGCGCTCAAGGTATTTACGTGCCCTGTGCCAGACGTGCGACCGCGACTGTCGTACCTCCACAGGTGTAAACCGTTGTCAGCAATGTAAACAGTGCGAGATATGGCGCCGATGACGAGCGTCTTCTATGCAATTATCTTATCATGTTGGCAATTTGCATAACCTGCCGTGATCTTAATCGTGACTTTTGATTGGATTTTTATATCCAGCTTGTGCAAAAAAAAAAAAAACAACAGGGCTTGACGTGCCGCAAATGCGGAGCCTTCCGGGCTCTTGAAGTGAAAGCTTCTACCACGGTGTCTACAATTTGACTTCTTTGGATATCGCGCTAAAATGCATACCTTTTAACTCACCCAAACTTAAAGCAGTTCTTTACTGCAGTAAGGATCTCGTTAACATCGGAATTTCCGATTATCTTATTGATCATTGAATATTATTATAATAATTATGACCTCCGCCAAGGAGGTTATATTTTTGTCGAGAGTCCTTGCATGTCTGCCTGTTTGTGTCTCACCAATATAACTCAAAAACCTATGTACGGATATTTATGAAATTTACAGGGATTTTTTTGGTATGTTAGAAGGAACAGATGATTAACCTATAGTGAAGATCCGTTATACCGTTTATTTGTCTGTCCCTTTTTTTGTATCATAACTCAAAAATTCATGGATGGATTTTCATGAAATTGGCTTGAATAGCTTGGAATGGTATGAAGAGCAAATGATCAAATTTTTGTGATCACCTATTAGCCCATTTGTTTATCTGTATGTTCGATTTTACGTTTGTCAGCAACATAGCTCAAAAAGTATGAACGGATCTCTATAAGATTAACAGGAATTGTCACGAACATAAAAAGACATAAATGACCAAGCTTTCTTGTTTATGTGTTTAACTAATGTTTGTCAGCAAAATAACTCAAAAAGTTATGAACGGATATTTATAAAAATTTGTAAGAATAGTTAGAAGTGTGTTAAAAATTACAAATAACCATATTTTGGTGAGGATCAGTGAGTCCTTTTGTGTTTGACTAATATCTGTGTTAGTTTTTCGAATATCATAACTCAAAAACTTACGGAGCGATCAAGAAAATCACAGAAACTGTTAATTCTGTTAAGAAGAACAAATGACCAAATTTTGGTGATGGTAAAAAGAAATCCCAGTTTCAGGACCAATTTAAAGTTTTCGTTAACGTTGCATTGCTTGGCGGAGGTATGCACACTTACGGCGGGTGTAGACTGACGCAAAAATTACAGCGCCACCAAATTCTACATCCGATGACGAGGCTAACAGCGAGGCTTTGGTTAACCCTGGGCTCTACCGCTAAGAGGAATATCTAAAATATGAGTCGTTTCTATAGCATGCAGTTTGTACGCTAGGACAAGCTGCAATGCTCAAAATTTGAGTATGCCTGCTATTGCTGAGTCAGTTGAGAGTTGCAATGACGAACAGTTTTAGCGTGGCATTCAAACGCCGCAAGTTGTATTCATAGCAACGTGATCGCCAAAATGAAATATTGAGTAACTGAGCGACTTTTGCGTTAGGCTGCACTTGTTGTTAGAATGCTGGAGTTACGTTTAATATTTTCTCAATTCAGCTAGAAGTCGCTATAATAAATTTTTTAGACTTCTTAGGCCGGCTGCCCACTAGCAACTTTCGTTGCCGCTAGCAGCTTAGAGGCAACTCGACTAATCCGTTTACGTAGCTAAGACACGGCTTCAGCTTGCAAAAAATTTGACTACTTCAAAAATTGTCAAATATCCCAGTCGCTGCTGCAATTTTTTGACCCTAGCGAGTGACAATTTTTAACTGTCAACGATCACTCCTAATTATGAGCGGTTTGGGTCCACAATGATTGATATTTTAAGAATTACAGCACGATGTTCATAGACGTATTACCGAAGTCACGGCCGCGACTGCACAGTCGGATTAGCTTAGTTGCTTCTAGGCTGCTAACGGCAACAAAAGTTGTTGGTGGGCAGCGGGCCTTAGTTGCTACTGCTGCTACAGATTTAATTCTGACGTTATTATTTAAGCATTTCATACTTGCTACGTCATCACCTGGACATGATGTATATCTGCTTTCCCGGGAGAGAGATGAGTACATGGATTACAACTCAAGAGCTTGTTATTTACAGCGTTACTGCAGTATACCTGTGATGATACTTCGGACGAGGTCCAGGCGACGTTACACACGCGGCCCATCTTGTGCAGAGGTGATGCTGCAGTCCGTGACCAGCGAGGTAGCTAACAACGAGTTATCCCCATAGTTCACGTAGCCGCTTACAGCAGGTTTATCTCGCACTTTCAGTAAGCATGCGTCCAGTAAGTGTGTAAATTTCGCAGTCTCTATACCGGTGACAGTTCGAATGTGACGAGGCATTTTGTTGAATAATCTCGCCCCTCGGACCACGAAACTACTATTAGAATACTTTGTGGCTATCGCATCACCACCAGTTTTGATCGGAATGCGCACCTCACAAGTGCGACCAATACGGTTTGAGTGTCTGGCCTGGATTCGCCCCTTGACATTGACAGTAATTCCTTCTAAAAATTTCCAAATATATATGATCGTAAAGCGCTCGAATCTCCTTTGAATTGAGTACATTTGAAGTTGAGCTAGTCTTTCGTGATAGTTTAAATCTTTCATGACTCGGATTTTGGCAGTGAACGATCTCTGGATAGCCTTGAGGCGCTCTAAGTCTTTCCGTTTGCTTGGCATCCAAAGAGGTGAACAGCTTTCAATCTTTGGCAGTATCAGCTGTTTCCATAAGTTGGTGAGCATTGTGTCTGCCTCTCATGAAGAGAAAGTCTGAAGCACCCATCCGCTGCACTTCTTGCCTACGGTAACAACTCGAGCCACATGATCTTCAAAAGTGGCATTATCTTGTATTCTCACCCCAAGATCCCTTAAAATTTGCTTTCTCTCGATTTCGCTCCCATCTCTCGTC
>LQNS02278174.1:28460702-28474040 GCA_001587735.2 Parhyale hawaiensis | reverse complement strand
ACAATTCTGACACTGACGGCCCCATTTTCATGCAGGACAACGCACCCTGCCACAAAGCCAAGAGTGTGTTGAGGTTTCTTGATGAGGAAGGAGTGGAGACTCTTGACTGGCCTGCTCAAAGTCCTGACCTCAACCCCATAGAGAACCTGTGGAAAGTCTTGTGTGAGAAAGTCATGGCTCGAAACCCAACAAACACTGAGGATTTGTGGACAAAGCTTCATGAGGAATGGGGCAGGATTGATGTCGAACGATGCCGCAATTTGATTGAATCTTGCCCTCGAAGATGTGTTGAAGTCATCAACCATAAAGGATCGTTCACAAAATATTGATTAAGGATGAAGGGTTTTGTTAAATTTGTTGATTTGTTGCGTTTTTGTCAAGTGTCCCTTAATTCTGCTCACACTAAATTCATAATTATAAGATAAATATACATAACTTTTTTCTTATCCTTCGGATCGTAATAAATTCTTAGCATTTTATTAGGTATCCCAATATCTCTTTTGTGTTAAAATTTCAGCGTTGAACCTTTTACAGTTTTTGATATATGAAATTTTTTATTTTTGTCTCTTAATTATGCTCGCAACTGTATCTACTTACATCTTCAGCGAAAACATTATCACCTCTCTCACTTTGTTCGCGGGTGATGAATATATAGTCCAACACACAAACAGAGGAATTAATCATCTCCAAAATTTTTTTATTTGTTCTTTTTAACATAGCTAACAATTCCTGCAGATTTCATGAAAATCCGTTGACAACGTTTTGGATTAGGCTGCTGGCGCACATGAAATCAAACATAGAGAAAAAACAGACGAACGGACAAACAGATCATAACAAAAAAAATGATCATTCTCTTTTCGTAACATTGCTCTCACATCTGCGCAATAATATTCTAGAGATAGGGTGATTCGCTGGGACTCTTATTTTCAGGATAAAAACAAGCACCAATGTGATCACAAACATTATCAAAAACCAGATGTTTCGGATTTTTGAAAATCCATCATCAGTGTGCTGATAATGACAAAATTCGGTTTATAAAAGGTAGTTAAGACTTGAGAATAACAAAAATATATCTATCATAAGTCTCTAACAGTTAAAAATCTATAAAATGATGGCGATCTTAACAGCCGATGTGCACTCGTTTAGCTTTTGCCTACGTTTAGAAATGTACGATTCTAAAATGCGGAGGTCAGCCGCGGCTTGGGTCGTGTCTAAGATAGAAAAATTTTTTGCTCCTAAAAACATGGTCACTATTGATACAATGGTCACGGATGGAAGATTTTGAATTTTTTGTTAAAAGTTGACCAGTTTGAGAAGAAGTTTCTCTATATTGGGCGCATTTCACAAACCATTGGAGACCAGTGCTCCCAATGTACGACCGCTCGCAACGGTCACACATATAATTATACACCACTGAGGAGCGCACCAACCCATCGGATACTTCTCTTAGATTAAAAAAAATGAGCCTATTTTAAAATGATTTTTAGAATATATACATGGATAAAGGTAGGGAAAATACTTTTGAATTTTTGTAACTATTTCTTGTTTCACTTGCTGTTTGGAACCCGATGAATGCCAATTGCAAGTATAACCGTAATTTGTATACAGTCAGGAATTTAGGCTTCTTATGAAATTTGCTGTTTAGAAAGTATTTTAATTATTGGTCAACTAAATATAACGGGAAGTTATTCATTTAAAAAAAATGCAAAAAATTAGTCTTGAGGTGAAACAGTGCAAATGTTGTTAAGGATATTTCATATGCTCTATTGAGAAGGGTTGTTACTATAGAGCTTGTGTATCGGAAGTAATTGTTAATGAAAAAGTTTGTTCCTAGGCTGGTAAAAGTCGCTTTCCTAAAAAAAGAGGTTGAAAATTTATTGTTTTCTTTACAAACATAAACATCTAAAAACGACAGTTTTCTGTTCTGTTCCGTTTCCATTGTGAATGAAACATTTGCGTGACATTGATTAAAATAATCTAAAATACATCTGCCTGCTGATGATTCCTAAATAAAATGAAAGTATCGTCTAGATAGCGTCGATAAAATTGAATAATTATTGAATATTATGGAATGAATAATAATGTTCTCTGCGCTTGAAAACACGATCAGCAACTATGCCGATGATTCCACTTTGATGGCAGTGATACCTGCTCCTCGCCTGCGTGATGCTGTCGCTCAGTCTCTGAAAAGGGATTTGCCACGCATTAGTGCATGGTGCTCGGCCTGGAGTATGAAGTTGAATGCCAGTAAGACCAAGTCAATGATTATCAGTCGGTCTCGGACACTTGTACTGCAGCATCCCCAACTGGAGATTAGTTGATGACACATTGCTTTAGGAGTCCAGCTCATTGGAAATTCTTGATGTTGTCTCTGATGAGGAGCTTACTTTTGAGCAGCATATTAGGAGGTTGGTGTCGCGTGCTTCCACTAAGATTGGGCTCCTGCGTAAGGTGAATTCTGTGCTAGGTGACAGTCACGTTGTCTGCAAATCTTTTTATACTTTTTGCTGCCTGTGTTGCCGTATTGCTCACCGGTCTGGGCTTCAGCTGCTGACACTCACTTGCGTCTGTTGGACCTACTTGTTAGTTCAGCCAGCAGGCTGTGCGCTGATAATGATCTGGTGAACCTGTCCCACGGAGAAGAGTAGCCGAGCTATGTATATTTTATAAGGTGTACAATAATTAGAGGCATTGGTTGTATTCTTCTCTCCCTGCCCTCAAGGTTTTTGGGAGAGAGACTCGTGCTGCGTGCGGAGCGCACTCCTTCACTTTGGAGGCTGTCGTATGTCGAACCAATCAGTTCTGTCGGTGCTTCGTGTCCTGGTCGGCTAAGGTTTGGAATTTGTTGCCGGCATCGGCATTTGGTCGTATTGGCCTGCAGGCGTTTAAGTCAGCNGCTGTCGTATGTCGAACCAATCAGTTCTGTCGGTGCTTCGTGTCCTGGTCGGCTAAGGTTTGGAATTTGTTGCCGGCATCGGCATTTGGTCGTATTGGCCTGCAGGCGTTTAAGTCAGCTGTTAATGGTTTTTTGCTGGATTTCCAATTGCAGCGATTTGGGCTTCCCTGTGCTGGGTTGTCCTGTCCGTGGGAGCTCAAGTGTAAAGTTTTACTAATAATGATAATGAATTGAACAACAATTGAATAATAATTGAATAAGAGAAACACAGGGTGTGAATCTTGCACTTCAATATCTCAGACAACAGTTAATTTTGATTGCTTTCTCGTGCCTGAAACTATGGATGGGCCGCAAACAAAAGTCCACGATTGAAAAAATACGATCAACACATGAGAGGAAGCGGCACAAATTAGGAGTATCACCCATCGTTAACCTGCACGATCCTGCTAAAATCATCTACAATCTGTCGCAGCGCAACCTAACTAAGGACGCAATAAGAATCCTGCTCCTCGGCTTGGACATCGGTTTACCTATACGTAAGCTAAACTGTTTCAAGCATTTTTTGGTGTTCGAAAAGCTGTATAAAACCCTGTCAGAACAAAAACTTTTTGAATATGGTACAAATTCTTTGCTGAATCTACGGAACGATATTAGACATATTGCAAATAGGTACTTCTTTGGCTTCAATGCCCACAAAAATTGGTCCCCTGTGTTTTCCACGTGTGATTTCCGCATCCGAAAGAATTTATCATCGGATAAATTGATCTATATTACAGGTTTAGGCAAAGGCAGAGGTGTGGCTATTTTAGACTGGTGCGAATATGTCGAAAAAGTAGAATCAATGCTAAATGACCGATCAAAATTTGCTTTAGTCAACGAGGCTGAGAAAAAACTAGTTATCAGGTTAGAAGATAGACTCAATAACGCATTACGAACGTTAAAAAATAAACAGACAATTAATGAAACTTTCTACGAGAGAACATATACCAGTGGCTCTCAGTTAGGGCACTTGTATGGCTTGCCAAAAATCCACAAACCAGATATTCCAATCTTTCCAATTTTGTCCGCTTGCAATATGCATAATTTTAAGTTAGGTAAAGTTCTAGTTTAGTATTTGCAACCCTTAGTTCAAAATGATTGTCTAGTCTCTAACTCTACTGATTTTGTAAAATCTATACAGTCTATGAAGAAGGCAGATGCATACTACATGTGCTCTTTTCACATAGAATCTCTGTACACTGATGTTCCCGTCGATGAAGCTGTAAATATTATTTTGAATAATGTATTTAATCAGCAGTTAGCAGAGCCTTTTGGATTGTCACGTTTAGATTTAAAAAAAAACTTTTAAAACCAGCTTTGAAGGATACATATCTTAGATTCAACAGCAGGATTTACAAAAAAAAATGACGGTTTAGCAATGGGGTCAGCTCTGTCACCAATTATCGCTAATATTTTTCTTAATGATTTTGAGTCTAAGTACTTAGAGAATTGTCTAGACAACTGCAAGCCCGCATTTTATCGACGCTATCTAGACGATAGTTTAATTTTATTTAGGAATCATCAGCAGGCAGGTGTATTAATTGATTATTTTAATCGATGTCGCGCAAATGTTACATTCACAATGGAAACAGAACAGAACGGAAAACTGTTGTTTTTAGATGTCAATGATTGTTTTTGAACCTGTGTTTTTAGGAAAGCGACTTTTACCAGCCTAGGAACAAACTTTTTCAGCAACATTAACTTCCGATACTCAAGTTCTATAGTAACAACCCTTCTCAATAGAGCATATGAAATATCCTCAACATTTGCACTATTTCACCTCGAGACTGATTTTTTGCGAATTTTTCTAAATGAATAACTTCCCGTTATATTTAGTTGACCAAAAATTAAAATACTTTCTAAACAGCAAATTTCATATGAAGCCTAGATTCCCCACTGTATACAAATTACGGTTATACTTGCAATTGCCATTCCTCGGGTTCCAAACAGAAAAAATGGAGGAAGAAATAGTCACAAAAATTTAAAAGTATTTTCCCCGTCTTCATCCATGTATATATTCTAAAAATCATTTTAAAATAGGCTCATTTTTTTAATCGAAGAGAAGTATCCGATGTGTTGGTGCGCTCCTCAGTGGTGTATAATTATACAGTATGTGTGATCGCTGCGAGCGATCGTACATTGGGAGCACTGCTCTCTAATTGTTTTTGAAGTGCGCCCAATATAGAGGAACTTCTTTTCGATCTGGTCAACTTTTAAGAAAATCTCCAAAATCTTCCATCCGTGACCATTGTATTAATAGTGACCATGTTTTTAGGAGCAATAATTATTCTATTTTAGACACGACCTAAACCACGGCTGACCTCCGCATTTTAGAATCGTTTACATTTTTAAACGTAGGCCAGAGCTAAACGAGTGCGCATCGGCTGTTCAGCTCTTCATCATTTCATAGATTTTTAACGATTAGGGACCTATGAGAGATGTATTTTGTTATTCTTAAGTCTTAACTACATTTTATAATCCAAATTTTGGCATTTTAGCACACTGATGATGGATTTTTTAAAATCCGAAAGGTCTGGTTTTTGATAATGTTTGTGATCATGTTGGTGCTTCTTTTTATCCTCCTAACACATCGTGCTAATTTCATGAAGAACCCTTTCGTAATTTCTAAGTTATATACCAGGAAAAAAAGAGGCAGACAAACAAGCAAACGGTTCAACGGTTTTTTTTCTCCCAACACGCATAAATATCACTGTTAATTTCGTAAAGATCATTCCATAGACCTTAAGGGGGTCGTCCCGGCGAAAATGGTCAAAATGATTAATTTTCTGTTTTTTGCTCAAAAAGTGTCTTCAGGTATGGGGGAATTACGTCCCAAATTTTTAGGGTGCTAGCGGCACGAGAACCCCCCCAAAATGGGGGGGAAATGGGTCCACAGGGGGTCCAAATTTGCNATTAAAACTTGACGTTTCGGGATACTTCTCCCATTTTCAAAAACCTAATAAAATCTTTAATGGATACCTAACAATTTTTTTTTTATTTAAGGAGACCTAAGTTATGGTGTTAGCAGGGTGGGAGCTGGAGGGCTAATGACCACAGTGCGCTATGGGGTCTTCATATGGGCGTCGAGCGGCACGGGAAGCGGAGAGAATGGGAGAAGTATCCCGAAACGTCAAGTTTTAATTATTAGTTCGTGTCGACTTTTTCAATTTTATAATTTACCAAAGGATAGTAAATTTATCTATATTACAGATTTAGACAAAGGCAGATGTGTGGCTATTTTAGACTGGTGCGAATATGTCGGAAAAGCAGAATCAATACTAAATGACCAATCAAAATTTTCATTAGTCAACGAGGCTGAGAAAAAACTAGTTATCAGGTTAGAAAATAGACTCAATAACGCATTACGAACGTTAAAAAATAAACAGACAATTGATGAAACTTTCTACGGGAGAACATATACCAGTGGCTCTCAGTTGGGCACTTGTATGGCTTGCCAAAAATCCACAAGCCAAATATTCCAATCGTCCAATTTTGTCCGCGTGCAATATGCATAATTTTAAGTTAGGGAAAGTTCTAGTTCAGTATTTGCAACCCTTAGTTCAAAATGATTATCTAGTCTCTAACTCTACTGATTTTGTAAAATCAATACAGTCTATGAAGAATGCAGATGCATACTACATGTGCTCTTTTCATATAGAATCTCTGTACACTGATTTTCCCGTCGATGAAGCTGTAAATATTATTTTAAATAATGTGTTTAATCAGCAGTTAGCAGCACCTTTTGGATTGTCCCGTTTAGATTTGAAAAAAAAAACAACTTTTAGAACCAGCTTTGAAGGATACATATTTCTGATTCAATGGCAGGATTTTTCTTATTGATTTTGAGTCTAAGTATTTAGAGCATTGTCCAGAAAACTGTAAGCCGCATTTTATCGACGCTATCTAGACGATACTTTTATTTTATTTAGGAATCATTAGCAGGCAGGTGTATTTATTGATTATTTTCGTCGATGTCGCGCAAATGTTACATTCACAATGGAAACGGAATAGAACGGAAAACTGTTGTTTTTAGATGTCAATGTCTGTTTTTTAACCTGTGTTTTTAGGAAAGCGACTTTTACCAACCTAGGAACAAACTTTTTCAGCAACATTTACTTCCGATACTCAAGTTCTATAGTAACAACCCTTCTCAATAGAGCATATGAAATATCCTCAACATTTGCACTGTTTTACCTCGAGACTAATTTTTTGAGAATTTTTTTAAATGAATAACTTCCCTTTATATTTAGTTGACCAAAAATTAAAATACTTTCGAAACAGCAAATTTCATAAGAAGCCTAAATTCCCCACTGTATACAAATTACGGTTATACTTGCAATTGCCATTCCTCGTGTTCCAAACAGAAAAAATGGAGCAAGGAATAGTCACAATAGTAGACAAGTATTTTCCCCACCTTGATCCATATATATATTTTAACAATCATTTTAAAATAGGCTCATTTTTAATCGAAGAGAAGTATCCGATATGTTGGTGCGCTCCTCAGTGGTGTGTGATAAGTGTGATCGCTGCGAGCGATCGTACATTGGGAGCACTGCTCTCCAATTGTTTGTGAGGTGCGCCCAATATAGAGGAACTTCTTCTCAAACTGGTCAACTTTTAACAAAAATTCAAAATCTTCCATCCGTGACCATTGTATCAATAGTGACCATGTTTTTGGGAGCAAAAATGTTTCTATTTTAGACACGACCCAAACCACCGCTGACCTCAACATCTTAGAATCGTTTACATTTTTTACATTTTTAAACGTAAGCCAGAGCTAAACGAGTGCGCATCGGTTGTTAAGCTCTTCATCATTTCATAGATTTTTAACGGTTAGGGACCTATGAGAGATGTATTTTTGTTATTCTTAAGTCTTAACTACCTTTTATAATACGAATTTTGCCATTTTCAGCACACTGATGATGGATTTTATAAAATCCGAAAGGTCTGGTTTTTGATAATGTTTGTGATCACGTTGGTGCTTCTTTTTATCCTCCTAACACATCGTGCTAATTTCATGAAGAACCGTTCGTAATTTCTAAGTTATATACCAAGAAAAAAAGAGGCAGACAAACAAGCAAACGGTTGTACGGTTTTTTTTCTCCCAACACGCCTAAATATCACTGTTACTTTCGTAAAGATCATTCCATAGACCGCAACAGATATTTGACTCTTAGGTCTGAGGCTGGCGGCCAAAAGTCGGCAACGGAAAAATGGGATTTTCTCAAGAGCTATTCTCTTCCCCCTATCTAATACTGAAGAAAAAAATTCCAAATTACCAAACATTTTTCTTGCAGAGAAGGTATCTTGGATACGGCGGGGACGCACTTGGATGCTTGCCTGCATGACTGTTTCTGGACATGTTTATAATAGCTCTTTGGAAAATCCCATTTTTTCCATTTTGGCCGGTAGTGTCAGAAGCCACTTGGACCTAAGAGTCAAGTACTGTTGCGCTTTATGATTATTCTATAATTTTTTTAGATCTCCTGGTGACGGACAAACAGAGTAAAAAACAAACACAATATGAGACAAAACACGACAAAAACAAGACCTCCTTGCTGGAGGTAATTATTCGTTATTTAACAGTTATGATGCTCACACAAGCCTACACCCATAAATTATGCTTGCCATCGCCTGAGAAAACACGACCTACTATTTCCTTGACCAGTGGGTTTCACATTCCATAAAATCATCCGTTACACTTGCTAATACATTCCGAAAATGTGACCAAACCGTTAACGGAAAATTGCCAACAAACGAAGGCTAGAAGTGGCTACTGCAAATTTGCCTACATGCAACCGAAAGTTTGAACATTTCAATTCAACAAAATGTGGTAATGTGTTCAGTTAAGCTGTCAGCAGTACATTGCATACCGCATTAGTTTCTGGCGAAGAAGGCGTCAAAACCGAATTGTTTTATTTTCGTTATAAATTTGGATCACGGAATTAATACAAATAATCCGTAATCGATTTTGGTGGTTCGCCATCGCCATCGACGAATCTCGGGCTATCGAACCGAAACGCGCCCCTGAATACGTGTAATGTCTAAGTTTAATTTCTAAGATATCGATATAATACTGAATTTTTATTTCAACGATTTACCATAAAATTATGCTTATACATCCGTCTTCCATTATGTCAGTTCAGTGAATCTTTCAAAAATCGTGCTACTACCACTCTTTCATAAGTTTCAAGCTCTATCGTTTGTGAAGACAGACCTCTGCATTAGTACATTTCGAAATTGCTCGTGCAACCACCAAATGAGTTCCTATAACTTTGTTAGCGTCTCCATACTTAGCTAAATTATAACTATTTTTGTGACCGATAGTACAGACGTCGGTCTAGGTTTTGCTATTCACTTTAATAAAGGTAAAGTCAGCTTTGACTGTACCTTCCACTGGGAAACCCACACGCACTGGTTCGTGCTGCAGATATAGGCCAACTTGTCCCAGAGGATTAAATACAGCTGCAGCCGACCATGGGTCGCTAAGAACTATGACGCTGAAATAGAAGGTTCAACGACCCGAGCCCCCCTACCCTCCCATTCCTGGTCAGGCAAGTGCCCCCACCCAGCTCCGCATACCAAGCAATTGCCAGCTCAGCACTCCGGATACCACAAAGATCGTTCGGCACCTCTAGGCTCTAGCACAGAAGTCAGGCATCCCTATATATAGCATGCTGCTGTCGTGGGTATACGCAGTGAACCAGCATATTTAGCGTTGTTTTGTCGTTAATACCAAAAAAGCTATGTGTTATTTTCAGATGTGAGCCCTTCAAGCCAATTGCAGCACGATCGCAATGGAAAAAAAAACGGTGGCCGTAAACCCTCGGCTATGCTGTCCCCTAGCTCCGGGCCGCATGTGGCCACAAGTGCCCAGTTACGTCTGTTTCTAGAAAAGCTGCAGGTAGAATAATAACAAAATGATCTTATCCATATTAGGATGATTAGTTTGACAGAATTGGCTCTCTGTAATGATCCGAGGTTACATCAGCCAATAAGAACATCAACAAGTAAGCCCAGGAAGCAAAGAGTGCAACGGGAAGACTCAATGGAACTAAAATTAAGTTAACCCGTGACTGCATGTAGTCAAATGACGTCACAATGACAAGTCAGAGAATGACGTCACAACGACAAGTCAAAGGACTTCAGGGTCGGACCTCAACCCTGCGCAGGTTGGGCTCTTAATCCCAATCTAAAATATAAGCAGTGCTATATTCTTGGCGCGAGAGAAAACATAGGAACAGTTATTGCTCAACCTTTCTGTCTCGACGACAACCATTTTACTGTGTTTTGTGTGTGGGTGCAGCTCAAGTAGCTGGTCAGACGGAGCGGAGAAGTGACTGAATCAAGTCGGAAAAATGGCCATTATTCAATTTTATACAAAAAACTTCTCGTTACACTTGACTTATACTGTACATTTATTATGAAATGAAGTCTCTACTTCAATTTAGTATCGCGGTGTAGCCGGGTCTAGAACAAAGACGTGCTGTGAATGGTTCCACAGCATGCACTGCAATTTTCTGTTAATACTTTTCTATTGTTCAATTTCTATATATTATTTTCATTTATTTATGTCCTTAAGGGGTAACATTCGCAATTAACGACGATATTTCTTATGAAATTAAATAAAATACTCATAGCCTGCTCAGCCGTACCGTTCGTTAATCTGACGTTATTTATGGCGTCACTTTCCGGTGCTAGTTTCACATAGGTCCTCCCTTAACACTTTTTTGTTTTTCGAGTAAGCCAAACTGACAATAATCATTTCGATATTGAAAAGAGTAGCAGCCGGCGTCATACTGTGACGTCACCGGTAAAACAATATCTGGCATCATACTATGAAGACCAGCATAAAAGAACATAAACGCGGACAACATTTAGCTGCACGTAGGGCTGGTTAACTCTTCAACTCCATTGAAAATGAATGGGACAGAATTGGCTCCTGTCACCCAACAACGTGATTTGGGAATCACTATTACAAACAAACTATAGCACAGTCAACAAGTTGACAAGAATGTGAAAATGGCAAGCAAAGTACTCGGATTCATCACCAGAAATGTTGAATATAAGTCCAAGGACATCATCGTTCCCCTGTAGAAGGTACTAGTGCGGCCACACTTAGAATTTGCCGTTCAATTCTGGTCGCCACATCTGTGCAAAGATATCGATAACATGGAAAGAGTCCAACGCAGAGCAGCGAAATTGATACCTCAGCTGCGAAACAAGCCGTATGAATGTCGCCTAAAGGAACTGGGTCTGATTTCTCTCGAGCAAAGACGACTCAGAGGGCAATTAATAGAAACATTCAAGTATTTGAATGGCTTCAACGACGTATCTACAACGGCACTCTTTGAAAGAGATCTAAATGATCGCTTGCGTAACAACGATCAAAAACTCAAGCACAAAGCTCGAAGAACGGCCTTAAGTCAGCAGTTCTTTCCGTATTTCATAGTCAGCATTTGGAATAGACTCCCTTCCGACGTTGTTAGTGCGGAAGCAGTCAACGCCTTTAGAAATCGTCTTGACTTACATTGGGAGAGACATCCCCCACAGCTAAGGATTCCTCCTCCAGGAGTCGCACACTCTTAACGGCTAAAGCCTCAGGGGCTTCCTAAATCCGTTTTTTTCTCTCTTCCNAGTGACTGAATCAAGTCGGAAAAATCCGGTAATAAGTTAAAATATGTTTTTTGAAGAGCAATGTGAACTGAATATGACATGTAAATAATACTTTACTTCAGAGATGAAGTTAAATCATAGCGCCACATCGGCCCAGATCTTGTTTCTGGCGCTGTGAATGTTTCCACTGGAATTTTCTGTTAATACTTTTCTATTGTTCAATTTCTATACATTATTTTCATTTATTTATGTGCTGAAGGGATAAAATTCGCAATTAACGACGATTTTTCGTATGAAATTAATTAAAATACTCATAGCCTGCTCAGCCGTACCGTTCGTTAATGTGACGTTATTTATGGCGTCACTTTCCGGTGCTAGTTTCACGTAGGTCCTCCGTAACACTCTTTTCTTCTCGAGTAAGCCAAACGGACAATAATAATTTCGGTATTGAAAAAAGTAGCAGCCGGCGTCATACTGTGACGTCACCAGTAAAATAATAACTGGCATCATACTATGACGACCAGCATATCAGAACATAAACGCGGACAACTGTTTACTATAATTCGTAAATGAATAGTTCCATATTTAAAGAACGTAAGGTTGGATTTCAATAAGACCGACTCAATAAGAAGCGAAAAGAGCGTACTTGAAATGCTTCCAGATATGTCAGCAACGTGGAAGCGACAGTAACCCTGTTCTGAAACTGTGGAACGAATATCTGCACGATACTTCAGCTGAGCATGGAGCCTGCTGTACACGATGCCCTTGTTCTGCTGATAGCTGTAGTAACAGCCCACCTGAGGACGACAATGGGCTCCTAATATCGTATTTTAGGTTTCCTTTACCTCCCAAAGTGACAGCTTATGTCCTCGGCTCTGGCTGCCTGCGATGCGTTTGACGCCAAGTCGAAGTGCATTTGTCCTAACCATATTAAAGATAGCGCGGTCATTTGTAGTTTATGACCCCCGCCGAGGAGGTTATGTTTTGTCGTGTTTGTCTGTCGGTCTGTCTGTTTGTTTGTTTGTCTGTCACGAAGATGAACGGATCTTTACAAAATTTGCAGGGATTGTCAGGCATGTTGGCAGTAACAGATAATTAACTTTTGGTGAAGATCCGTTCGGCCGTTTCTTTGTCTGCCTATTTTTTCTTAGCACTATAACTCAGATAGTTATGGCCAGTTTTTTTATAAAATATATATGAGTAGTTAGGTTTATTACGGAAAGTACATCACCAAATTGTTGTGATTTGTTTGTTTATCGCGGTGTTTGATTTTATGCTTGTTAGCTCAGCCTCCGCGTCACGCGTCTGCTGGTACCTTCTCAGGGTACTGTCATAGACACCTATTATATTATATTTAACTACTGCAGTGTTACACGCGTGGTAACATTAAGTTCCGCCCTCCCTCTGTGACTGTTGTAGGGCGTTATTGTGCATGCGCTCTGGGGCACCGTTTGAAAATTTGTCCCAAGTGTAAACTGCCCTCATCACTTCTCTCGTCGCATTGACTGTATACTCCTGGAGTACAGTGGTATTCGTGTGCCTGTCAGTGACTGAAATCTCCCTGCTCCGGTTGAACTTTGTCACAGTTGTTGTGAAGTGAGCTATAAGTGCAGCTATAGACCGTATTGGTAACCTGCGGCGGGGCCGCTCTCATCCAAATTGCTAAATCTCTTTCCCATTCAAAATTTTTCTAACTAGTACCATCTATCTTTCATACGCTCTACCTTGCCAACAGAAATAAAATGGATACTAATGTTAGGATTTTTCGCTACTGTGTGCTTCAAGAT
>LQNS02278174.1:28334421-28347160 GCA_001587735.2 Parhyale hawaiensis | reverse complement strand
CATTACCTAACATTACCTAACCCAACTTAACCAGCGATACAGCGGGCAGCGCGGCGCACCAACGTGAACGCCGCTCACGCGCACACGATCTGCGCAGAAAAATGTCCAGGGTTCAGACTCCTGCCCCCCGATCGCAGCACCTGTAATTGTCCCAGAGACTTTGATGGCAGGGACAGAAGAATGCTGCCAGTGACTCATTATTGTACACCTTATATAACATGCAGAGTTCGGCCACTCCTCTTCTATGGTACGGGTGGGTGCACCAGATCATTATCTGCACACAGCCTGCTGGCCGAACTAACAAGTCGGTCCAACGTACGTAAGTAACTGTCAGCAGCTGAAGCCCAGACCGGTGAGCAATACTTCAACACAAGCAGCAAGAAGCATAAAAGCATCTGCGGATAACCTCACTGTCACCAATCACAGAATTCACCTTTCGCGAGAGCCCAATCTTACTGGAAGCACGTGACACCAGTCGCCTAATACGAGGCTCAACTGTAAGCTTCTCGTTAAAGACAACACCAAGAATCTCCAAAGAGCTAGACTCATGAAGCAAGGTGCCGTCTATCTCGAGATGCGGATGCTGAGGTACAAGTGTCCGAAACCGACTGATAATCATTGACTTGGTCTTACTGGCATTCAGCTTAATACTCCGGGACGAGCACCATGCACTAATGCGTGACCAATCCCTATTCAGAGACTGGGCGACAGCATTACCCATGCCGGGAGCAGGTATCTCTGCTACCAAAGTGAAATCGTCGGCATTGTTGATCATCGTGTTTTCCGGCGCAGGGAACATATCACTAGTATACAGAACGAACAACGGTGGACCACGTACGCTACCCTGAGGGACGCCAGACTCCACCGCGACTGAGGCACTGAAAACGCCGTCAACAGACACACTCGCGTTTGCTCAGAAACAAAATCGCGAATGATAGACAGAAACTCTACCACGCGCACCAAACGACTCAAGCTTGTATAAAAGACCCCTGTGGTTGACCCTGCCAAACGCCGCGCTAAAGTCCAACTGTAAAAGGCGTCCCTCAAGCTGACAATCCAGGGCAGACTGTAAATGGCGTGACACTTACAACAATGCGTCACAACAACCCAAACCAGCAGGCAGTAAACCCGTGACCTCAGCAAAACGACCAAGCTTACAAGCGACCAATTTCTCGAACACCTTCGACAAAATGGGCGTCAGCGTAATGGGTCGGTAGATGGCGACATGGGGCGCGACAATGGAACAGAGGAAACATACCCACCGGGTTCACACCTCCATAAGGATCAAGGCCCTCAAGCAGCACCTTGATTGTACCAGATCTGAACCCCAAAGAGGTTAACGAGGTTCAGAGGGACATCCATGAAGCAATGACAACGCATCCCTGCTCTGCTTCCCATCAAAGTGAGCCGACAAGAGCTCCCACCCTAGCCAAGGGATCAGTAATGAAACCTCCACCGGGAACAACAAGGGGCAGCAACGAAGGTTCAGCACCGAAAACTGAACTCTTAAGCTCACTCCACCAACGATGTGGATGGTAAATACTCAGCAAAGACTCCCTGGAACTTTGCCTCTAACTATGCTGTGCCCTCTCATATACACGCTTAGCCTCGGCCCTACGATCAACATATGAAGGCCAGCCACAACGTGCGGTCATACGAACGCCGACATGCCCGATAAGCCGCTTGTATAGCTTCGAAAGCTAACCAACACTGATCGTCAAACCACGGTTTGTCCCCAGACCTCACAAGAATAGTCCTCTTCGGGATAAACCTCTCCAAAACAGACACAGTCAAGTCATGAAGCACAGAGACAGGATCCTCACTGCGAATAATCTAATCTGGCGCCAAGGTAACGCCCTTACTGCTCCAGTAATAGCCTCCCAGTTAACCCTGCTCTTAACGACCACCACTCTTGATCCTGGTGTCTACCACAGGAAAAACCTGGTTCAGGTCCAGGAATACAACGAGGTGTGAGTGGTCAGTAGTGTCAATAAAGGAGCTAAGAGGCAGAATGTTGTTTCCCACTGGGAAGGAAATGACAGTTGGTATCAATGTTACTCCTGAGAGGTATATATATCAAATATCTTCAAAACATACATTTGCAAATTTTGGAAAAGTTGCGGCAATCTTGTCTTTCAGCAGTTGAATTTTCTGCGTTGAATGCTATATATAGATCGTGACTGAGAGCCCAACCAGCCAGCAAGCAACTAACTGTATATTAATATTTAGAGGATAATTGGAGGCCGCAAGTAATTTTATATAATGGTTGCAAAGGAACTGTGAGCAGTAAATACCTCTCTCACTAGTTCCAGGTGTAATTAAGATACTATCGAATTTCAGTGGTCAACCTCACCCCGACTTTTCTATCCTGCCACGGCAAGTTTTGAGCTTTGAAATCCAGCTCCAACCAAGCAGAGGCGCGTTGCAAACCCAACCCAGTTGGATTGAAAAATGCTTACCGTGACCGGAAATGCTGTCGTTGCAAGCGGTTGCTGAGCATTTTCGACATTTTTTTTCAGTTTGGGATTGCGACATGTACTTAATTGGGCTGGTGTTGACGTTGGTGTAAGGCATTTCACTGACGGGTTGTGCTTGCGACATGCACTGCAGAATTACGAGACAGTTCGATTACCAACCCTGGTTTGCTACTTAATTTCTAACTATATAGAAGCATATATATCCCACTATATAAGAAAACACAGTTTGTTGGTTGTTTGCTCGGTTGGGCTTTCCTTTCTAATGTGAATGTGTAAAGAGGTAGCTACAGTATAAAGTAGAGTGGAGCGTTTTTCAACTTTTTTTATTTTCCATAGTGGCTAGTTCGGAAACGTTGCCAAATGGGGAGGAAAAATTGTGTTAAAAGCATTTTTTCCTAGACGGATATCTTCTACCGCCCCAAGACCCATGAAGTATGAAAAAGTGCTCTTGTGGACGAAAAATTTTTAAAATTTTTTTTTCTTCCGTTTACTAAACAGTAGCTACACATCAGAGAAGCACGCAGGCAAAGTTTTATGCAGCCAGTTCAACGCTAAGTGGAGAGAACAGGTGGATGAAGAGCTCCGGACCCCTCCGTCATTCTGCCTGTGAACATCAATATCCAACGACAAATGGCAGTTTCCGCAGCACTGATACCATTTACGTAGATGTTTAATACATAGAAGTAAGGGCAGCTGTGGTCCCTACCTCCATGTAGATTGCATCAGTGCTGCAGAAAAAGCTATTTGAAGCGAGATGTTTAGCTAACAGGCAGAATATAATGAGAGACCCGGACCCCTTCATCCCCCTGTTCGACCACCTAGCGTTGAAGTAGCAGCATAAAACTTTGCCTGCGTGTTTCTCTGATGTGTAGCTACTGCTTAGTAAACAAAACAAAAACATTTGTAAAAAATTTTTTTCGTCCACATGAGCACTTTTTTTTCAAACTTCATGGGTCTTGGGCGGTAGAAAGCATCCGTCTAGGAAAAAATGCTTTTGAAACAAGTTTTTTCTCGCCATTTGGTAATGTTTCCGAACTAGCAACTATGGAAAATAAAAAGTGAAAAACGCTCCACCCTAGTATAAAGTGAGGATGGCCTGTACTGCCATTAAGATTGCACTAGCCTGCTCGTGACCCATTGGGTCAGTAAAGTCCTAGCCTGTCCTGAGCCTATCCTATCCTAAGCTTTTCTATAATAATTATGAAACCGTTGGGTCACTGAAACCTTATCCTATCCTAAACCTATCCTCTCCTATAACCTATCCGAGCTCCTCTTCAGTTTATCACCGCGAACAAAGTGCGAGCGGTAATAATGTTTTCGTTGAAAATTTCAGTATATATACATACATTTGTATATATATGTATATTTATCTGTGCACCAAGAAAGAGGTAGAAGGAGTTGCGCAATGTTCATAATTTTTGCAGGGAGTCTGATGGGTTGACCTAGATGTGACCAATGCTAAAAAACTAGGACTAGTTGGCCATCAAGAATGGCGGCATCCTAGTAGCTGGCCATCAGGAATGATAGCGATGAATTTTGTTGTCTGTCCACCCAAAAAGAGGCAGGAGTAGTTATTATTTTTGTTAAGATACACTAGACTTGCGACATGGGAACGGAGGAAACCCTATAAGGTTAACAAACCCCCACGCAACCAGCCCAGCAAGCAAAAAATGATCAGAGATCACAGAACAACTCTGCTTACAGATTGTTTAAAGCTGCCAATAAGCTGCCAAAAATGACGGCGATGAATTTTGTTGTCTGTCCACCCAAAAAGAGGCAGAATGAGTAGAGTTATAATCGTAACAATTTTTTAGGCAGTCAGGTAGGTTGACTGAGATGTGAAAAATAGCAAAAATCTTAAGTTAGCTGGCCATTAAAAATGACGGCGTTTAATCTTTAACTCCACCCAAAAAAAAGCAGGAATTGAAGTTTTTCGGAGTCAGGTGAGTTGACTGAGATGTGTAAAATGCCAAAACTTTAGAGTAAGCTGGCCATAAAAATGACGGCATTGAATTTGGAGCGGACGATGGTCTTACGCCACGAGGCATTCTAGTTCCCTATTTATACAATGAGGTAGTTTTCGTCCACGGTGACAATCAAGCAACCAAAGATACAAACAAGATTATTAGAGTCTCATAAGTAAAGAAAGACTGCATGTGTCCCAGAAACCTATTCTAAACCTATCTTAAAACCTATCCCAGCTCCTCTCAACTTATTCCCTATCCACTATATAATAATACACAGTTGTTGGTCGCCTGCTCCGCGTCCACTTGACTGCTTGCTCCAATGTTGGTCCTTCCGTCTGTCACGCTCTTAAAGATTTCGATAGGAAAAATTCATCTACTGAAAAACGAGCTGAGATACCATAAAAATTCAGCCCTTGGCGAAATGGTGACCAATATTGCTTCTGAAATATATGGTCAAACGTGAAAATACTGCATTTTCTGAATCCCGCTTCGCTTTCGAAACTAGTTTGGTACGTTTTGATAGGACAATGATGATTCTTTTTCTGAGCGTGGTAGATGAAAAGCGGTATCTTTGATATTGTTTTTAATCCTTCGGGCATAAGCTCTGTCGCATATTTTTTAGCTGAATTGCATCTTAACAGTTCGAGAAGCTCAGTCTTTGTTGAAGTTTTCGTTTTTTTTTTTTTTTTGTGCATTATCACTTTCGCTCATGTTTTCATTAGCTGAATCTCTTCGATGCAGTTGCAACTTTGCGCTGAGCAGACGCCTTTTTATATTTAATTTACATTGCGGCCAAATTTCGACGCTAGAGGTTCAACTATCTCTTGGTATCCAGGTTCCGGTAAGCCCTGAGAATTTTCGGTGAATTCTTTTGACTGAACTATATTTTATTAGAGCTGCTCAACGTTTAACCAATTCTAAGCAAGCTGATATTCACACCTTATCTTGTGGGGGGATATTTTGCTATCGCAAAACCATGGCTTTACAGCTTGCCTTTCATCAATGATTATCAGTCAGGCCTACAGGGATGAGACCTATTTAACAGGAAAAACCTATAGTAGGAACCGGAAGAATAAAAAGCTTAATTACAAAATTACTGCCGTCATGTTTGACGGCTGGGCCTCTAGTGTATAATAACCAGAGCCCAGATTTGTATGCCCTTGAAAACAGGAGAAATAGCCATAAAAATCTAGGCAAAATAGCGCTCTTAAATATGCTGTCATATCCTCCATCCTAAGCTTACATATGCTGTTATTAATAGAGGAGGATATCCTCTGTCCTCTGTGCCATCTTTTTCTTTTTTTGCTGAAATAAAGAACGATGCATATAAGTGTTATCATAAACAGGTATCAAAACAGGTAGTAGAGAAACATTTCATATATAAAGAGCATTTTTAGTCTATATTCATCAAGATAGCAACTAAGAACAAAGATTAGAATTTCTACGACTATAAATAATTTATAACTACAATAGATAACAATGAATTCAGAAAATATCTCTAACATCATATATATTACATCAGCTGATCAAAATTTTATACAGTAGCAAAATGGGTAACTAAATATATCACAAACGGTTACACTGCATTGGCTATCTGCCTTCCAGTGCTATCAGTACACTTACCTACACTAAGCCATATTCTTTGTCCCAAACTACTTCTCTAATTCTTCCCAATGTAGATACGCAATGCTTTTCAACATACGTTCTTCTTGCAGTAGATTCGTTCGGGACAACAACCCCAGTGTACTTCTCAAGAAAGCCTTTAAATGCATCGTTTTCTAATTTCTATATTGACATATTAGCACCAACTAAAGCAAAACAGAGGTCAAGATAGCACTCTCACGTATTCGGAGAAACACAAGCTTCATTTTTATCTTCATCGAGGTTGCCTGAACAACAGACATTACACTTATGCTTACCCTACCTTGATGATACTTCGGACGAGATCCAGGTGACCTTATGCACGCCACTCTTCTTGTGCAGAGGTGATGCTGCAGTCCGTGACCAGCGGGGTGGCTAGTAGCGAGTTATCCCCACATTGCACGTAGCCGCTTACAGCTGGTTTATCTGACACATTGAATAAGTATGCGCCCAGTAAGTTTTTAATTTTCGCAGTCTCTGTACCAGTGATATTTCGAATGTGACGGGGCATTTTTTTTAATAATCGCTCACCGGGCGTGAAACTAGTAGAATACTAAAATATGATATAACATTGGACTTTTTAACACTACTAAGCTTGGTACTGCACGGCTTACATTTAAATTCACCATTGTCACAACACAATAAATAGTCTCCAAATTCTTCAATTAAGTATCTCATGCGAACACAGTCAGGCCGTTTAATTTTAGGCATACTTATTGATGTCTGCAGCACGAGCACTTGTAGTAGAAAGACTTGCTAGAATTACGTGAGAAAAAAAAGTTACACGGCAAATTTCACAATAACATAAAAAATAGTTATACGGTATACTTAATCGAAATTTAGACGTTACGTTATGTTCGCCACAGAGTAAACATCAATCTTCAATCTGTGTAATTCATTATCGCAGCTATAAAAATTCGTCAAAACAGCATTACTGCTATGTATTTCAAGTCAATTATCACAACTTCTATACTTCACTAGGCGTTTATATGCTTGATATACAACATAGTCAAATGCCTATAAAGCATATTTTTTCTATGCTCTTTTAGGCGTTTTAGCTTCTATCGTATTAGAGCGTAGAAATCCGGGCTCTAATAATAACGAAGACAGTGCGCACGGTGACAACTAAGCAAGCTAACTCTCACACAAGCAAACAAGATTTTCAGAGTTTTATAAATGTGTTTATGTCATGATATATGGTATATAAACAATCGCGCTTTTAAATACTTCGATAAAAATTAGATCCAGTTTGGCAGGAGTGTCCGGGACTAATACTCTTGGGGATATTAAGGGCAAAAAGTGGGGCTTTTGGTGAGTCCTGTAAGAAACCCCCGCCTAAAGTCTCATGCCTGTCTTACGCTCGCCGATCTCTCTCAATCTGTCTTACCTTCGCTGTTAAAGACTGGTCTGTTTTTCTTGAGTATCGTAAATGCAATAAGGCTTCAAAGAAGAGAGACTTCACTAAAAACTAAAGGGCTGATCATATGCAGGCGGGTGGCTTCCAGGGATAAATTTGCTGATGACAGAGAGAGCTTTTCAAAGAGAAAGACCACTGCGTCGCAATATGGTGATGACAACGTTCACTGAAAAAGTTTCTTACGTACTGTGAGTTGCATAGTCTGACAGCAAAATTTCCATATGACTTTGGCACGACACAATCAGGTGACAGCTTTCGGTAAAAAAGTTTGTTACGCAATCTGTGGGGCGAGGTCTGACAGTGAAATTTTTAGGCAACTAGACCGCAAAGTGACGGAGGGCACCTCTGCTAAAGAATTTTGTTTTGTTGCTTGAACCCTACATCCTAACAAAATTTTTGGCCGCACGAGAATTTAATGTTGCCGTAGTGCCTCTGAGGCAGCCAAAAACTCAGTAGAGTTAGGCATGCGACTGAAACTGAACAAACACGCTAACGGACTCGGCCGCTAAAAACTCACTGTGGTCTACAACTCTGGCGAAAAGTCTAATGGTAAATTCTTTTTGTGCCTTTGATAGAAATATTTTATGTTCTACGGATATAAATTTATTACCGAATGTTTAATGCTATGCTCCATAAAGCTGTGAGACAACGCGTGAAGCGATTACAGCTTTCACTTTAAATATTTGTTACCCAAGTTCTAATCTCATGCATTGCCAGAGATTGGAATTCGCGTACAAATAAGAGGAACATTCGCTTAACTTCTCCCAACATATGTACACACCCAGTGCAGTAAAAAATTCTTAATTTTATAATCTACAGACTAATAAGTTACTAAGGATATGTTTCAATTTTCTAGGCACACTCTCTACGCTCGTAAGCCTACGCACTCTTACAACTATCGGCACTAACCTCATGCGCATGCCGGACATTTCCGTCTGCTCTGCCCTGGATCGGCTGGATATACGCAGCAGTGGACTGGAGACCCTGCCGCTGGACCTCTTCAGCGATTCTGTGAGTACAACAGTAGAATATCCTGCAGATACCGCAGCATAAACCCCGGACTGCCAGCATTTGTGGCTTCGAAGTCACTGTCAGAGGTAGGCTTTCTGAACAAATGTTCGCGAACCTTTATCCGCGGATTTATTCGGACCCGCCAAATCCCGGATATAGGCTTCGAGGTTTGGATTCGGACCAACGTAAAAAAAATCGGACTTCCGGGTGAGGAACGTCTTTTTCTCGCAAATCCGAACTTCCAAATCCCGGAAAAAAATTCGAAAAACCGAAGTCGAGTGAAGACTGGTTTTCAACTCTTCCGCCGCATACAGATGTGGTGACGCCTATGTTTCTGTAACAACTCCGTAGAGACGCCTATGACCATTAGCATTGTGTTTTACTTCATCGCTTCTCTCTACTTCTATTCCAGTACGGGCGTGTAAGGCCGTACGTTTTTACACGTCCCTCAGCGTAACGCGTTCAGTTAAACTGATGGACGCAGCTCGTTGATTTGATAGAAGCAGCTGCATCAAACGCGGGAAACTGAAGGATGAAATACGTCGCTTTTTTCAACGCGTCACGTAATGCAAGTGCAGTAAACAGAACATATAAATACTGAATTACTCCTCTATAGCGTTTTCAAATCACGAACCAGTTAATAAAAATGCTTCTTTTACCGTCATTTTAACGACCAGAATCACTGTATTCCTGTTTAACACAAAAAATAGTAGAGCCGAAAATATTGTAAGAACACTGACGCCATCTTTGGTTTGACAGCGAAGCGCATTGCTCCGTGCTGGTTTAACTTTCATCAGTTTATCAGGCTATAGATATTTTGAAAATAGGCTGTTGCTATCAAATTTAGGATCATGGATACGAATGTGACTTCAAACCGACATGATATATGAGCGAAAATGTAAAGAAACGAGATCGTAACTGAACGAGCGGTATCATTCATTTGAATGAAAGTCGTTTTTACGTGTAAACAGCGATAGAAAAAGTTGACACACAGCTCCTGTTCATATTTGAGACTGAAGTTAAACTGAACGCGGCGCGTTGATTTGATAGAAGTAGCTGCAGCAAACGCGGGAGACTGAAGGATGAAGCACGTCCCCTTTATGAACGCGTCGCATAATTCAAGTTCAATAAACAGAACCAATAAATACTGAATTTATCCTTTTTAGCGTATTCAAATGATGGACAAGTCGACGTTAATGTTTTTTACCGTCACTTTGACGATCAGATTCACTGTCTTCCCGTTGAACACAAGAAAGCTAGTTGAGCTGAAGTTGTTGCGAGAACACAGACGCCATCTTTGATTTAACGACGGAGCGGATTGCTGAGTGCTGGTTTCACTTTTATCAGTTTATCAGGCTATAGGAATTTTGAAAATAGGCAGTTCTTATCGAATTCAGGCTATAAGGTCTGGGATACGAAAGTGACTCAAACCGATGCAAAATATAAGCAACAATTTAAAGAAACGTGATCAAATATAAACGCGCTGCGTCATTCATTTGGATGGAGGTTACTTCTGCGCGTGGACTGCGACAGAAAAAGTTGACGAACGGCTCGTATGCATTTTCGTGATTGAACTCGGTACGATGAGGGACGAATGAACACGGACTTTGTGTATGTGTGCGTCTCAAATGATCCCTGCTTGAAATGTACTCAATATGCATGTCTGTAGAACAGTTCGCTATTAAGATCTCACGAACATCTCTGGCTGCTCGATACACGAGTATTTTGCTATAAAAAATAACTTCCTCCTATGTTCATGACAGCCAAATGAGTTTGCTTGCAGCATTTCGCTACATTAACTGGGGATTTCCCTTGTATATGCTTGTGTTAATAGAATATGAACTAGGCACAATGTTATTAAATAGCTTTTTTATGCATTGTATTCACAATCCACGATTAGGATAATGCATTGTAATTACAATCCACAATTAGTGTAATAATATTTGTTGCTAAAGCGAAAGACGTTTCACAATGCTTTATGTATATGTACAATAAATAAAACGTTCGTTTTTAATGCACGCTATTCATGAAAGGCATTGCTATGATTCAGATCTGCCATACTCGACGCAAACCCAAGACTGCTACCACAACGCAATCGCATGCTCAACTTATGAACGGACATTCAGCTCGCAATTCTTTCCGATGCACAGCGAACTGCGGTTACACAGATATTCATGGAATATGCGCAAGGTGAACGGCGTGCGAGCTGAATGTACGTTCATAAGTTCAGCGTAGGGTCGCTTAGTGCTTCTCAACATGTAGCAGTTTTATATTGAATATTGAGAGCACAAGTTTGCATCAAGCACAATTTGAGGTATTATCAAAAGCTAAAGTCAGCTTCGACCGCATCCTCAACGAATTTTAAGTTAACCAGTGCGTGTGGGTTTAAACCCATACGCACTGGTTTGTGCTGCAGATATAGGCCCACTAGCCACAGAGGAGTAAGTGCGGCTACAGCCGACCACGGGTTACCAAGAACTATGGCGCCAATGTGACGAAAGGTTCAAATGACCAGCGATCCTCATCTCTGAGGAAGGCAAGTAGGCTACCCCCACGGCGCTCGGCACGACTACAACTGCCGAGTCAGTACACTTAGATCAGCAACGACCTCGCGTGCCTGAGTTCGCCTCGAACATGCGAACCTGTGAGCTGACAACACAAGCAGTGTTAAACAATGCTTTAAATAACCGTACTCTCATTTTTTTTTTTTTTTTTTTTTTTNGGCGGTGGAAAACCTGGTCTTTCCACCATTGCAAGCCCGAGGCTCTCTGCTTACAAGCACGCCAATTTTTTTTTTTTTTTTTTTTTTTTTTGCTATGACCACATTGAACGACTCTTGTTGAATATTTACAAGCATGCATGGTGCTGCGTACAGCGACCAGATTTGGTTATTCAGGTGAACCTCATATAAGGTACATATTGCGGACCGTATTATATGTGTGCCTTATACGAGAAGGAACCTTATATTAAAAACTTAGTCACCCTTCCTTTCTTTTTTATTTTTAAAGAATGACATCGAAGCTCCGTATCACAAATTGTAAAAGCATCAAAGTACATACTGCACTAGAATATCAAAGTACATGAGTGAACTTTAAATGGGGGACTAACATGCATCCTATCTACCTTTTACGACTTTCGTGTATCTCATATGAATACTGGTAACAAGCCTAATACAAGAAACGCATTGCATGAGTACATTTTATAACTAGAAGCTTCACTTGCACACACACAGTTGAGGACACATACCTTAGCTTAAACAGAAAGTGTGACAGTATGACTTATGAGCGCATATATGTAGAGTAAAGAACAACTGCTAGTTGCTAGATATGCTGGACCTCTAAGCCCATGTATAATGACATATTAACACCCGCGAGCGAAGCGAGAGCGGTCGTAATGTTTTCGATTACCGTTGTATGTCTATTTGTTTGTTTGTTTGTTTGTCCGACCAAAAAGTGGCAGAAAGCCTTGAGTCATCATCATCACAGAGTAAATCGTTTTCGAAAGCTTTATGTAATCGACCTTCTCATCGTGATCGGTTGGCGGTTATCGCCTAAACTCGAGCGATAGAGACGAATCGAAAGCGTTCGACGGAAGGAAGTATCGGACATGTTAGCGATAATCTAATTTGATTTACCAGATCGAAGCGAGCCAATTGAACGCTCTTCGTTAGAGAGGGACTAACTTACTACAGGAAAAAAACAAGGTAATACATTCTCGACATGCAAAACTCGATTATCTTAATTACTCAGGATTCAGGTAATTCTCAAAGACAATCGACTCCACAGATGACGTAAGGCCGCGGCCACACCGGCGAGACAAGCGACGTGCAACGCGACAATTTGTTGCATGACAAAATGTAACGGAGGGTACAGCAGTCTGCTGTCCCTACCGCCGCAACTTCAATTACTTCATGTTCATTGTCATATCGTTGTCGTAGTTATTCATGATCAAGTTTCCCTTTAGTTACACCTTTATTTCACTCCGAATTGGGACGCGGCAGAAAACAAGCACAAAGCAGTCGCCGGACATTAACTGCACCGTGTTTGATCCTGTCCCATGTTGTTCTTCTTCTCTTCCTCCTCTATCTCCCTGATGCATCGTGGGCTATTGGGTACCAGGATTATAACGGAGTGAAGTTCTCTTCTATTGTGGACATGTTATTTCTCCGTTTGTACCTGGTGCCTTTGTGCTCCTTCTATTGAAAGCATTGCTACTGTGATCGGGCT
>LQNS02278174.1:28281687-28292392 GCA_001587735.2 Parhyale hawaiensis | reverse complement strand
GGAAGAGAACAGGTCCAAGTACGGTGCCTTGTGGTACTCCACTGAGTACCGGCTGTCTGGATGACACTTTGTTGTTGACAATTACACTTTGCGTTCTATTTGACAGGAATGCTTCAAGCCACCGAAGGCATTTGCCACGGATACCAATGCGGGAAAGTTTCAACAATAGGATATACAATTTTTTTACTTAGTTTTAAGACAAGTGTCAAACTTTTAAAATGTTAATAGTAAGTTAGTGCAGAGGTACATTGTAACTATAAAAACAATTATAGAAAAATAAAACGGAACCATTATCCACGTTTTGGCAACATTTGCTTATCGCCCGGGGTTCTGCTGTTACTCCAGATTATGCAACATCACTCTCTAGTCAACATGGGCAAGAAATGCGGTTTAAAAAGTGAAGAAAAGATCAAAGTGACCTCGTTATTGGCATTTGGTAAGACAACACTCGAAGTTTCCAAGGAATTACAGCGTGATCACCGAACAATTAAGGCTTATGCAATTGAAGGTAAAGTCAACAGGAAACCTCCGGATAGAGCCTCTACGGGGAAATTGAATGCTCGGGATATGCGACATTTGAAAGTTTCTATCGCTAGAAAACAACTTTCTACACCAAGTAAAGCGATATTTGTAGATGCTGGAGCCCCAATGCTAAGCAGAGAGACAAGATGTGAGGTTCTGCAGAAGCTAGAGATAGTGAAAAAGGCAGTTAAACGACCACTTATAACAAAAACTCAAAAAGAAAATAGGGTCAAATGGGCTGAAGAGAACATGAAAACTGATTTCTCCAATGTAATATTTACTGACGAATGCAGAGCCACTCTTGATGGTCCAGATGGATGGGCGTCTGGATAGGTCCTCCATGACCGACCTCAACAGACACGGCTTAAGCATCGACAAGGTGGTGGAGGTATAATGTTTTGGGCCGGGATAGTAAGTGACACCCTTATTGGTCCATCTGAAGTGGCAGAAGGAGTTAAACTAAATGCAGAAAAGTACTGCCAGTTTCTTGAAGCCAACTTGATTCCATGGCTTCATGATCAGACTATCGCACGTAGATCCAAATTGGTATTTCACCACGATAACGCTCCCTCACACCGAGCACGGTACACTGCTAACTGGCTTGAGGATAGAGGATGCAAATCAAAAAGGATTATGACCTGGCCAGCGAATAGCCCCGATTTAAATCCCATTGAGAACCTCTGGGCAATGATCAAAAGGAAGGTCAATGAAGGTAGTCGGCAGTTTTCGAGCAAAGTAAGACTGTAGAATGCAGTAAAAACAGCTGCAGATTCTATTCCACCATCTGAAATATCAAACCTGACAAAGTCTGTTGATAATCGCTTACAAAATTCATGAAAAATAGAGGTTGCCATGTTCAAAATTAACTTGTTATGTTTATCACTACTAAATACTTATTCCAGTGTTTATTGAATTGTTTTGGTTATAATTTCTTGGTTTTGCACGTTTAATAGAAATATTCCTGTTCACTTGTATTTATTTCCTCTTTGTGACGTTTTTATTAGCTTTTTGTATAGTCTGAGGTAACAGTAAAACTCTTGTAAATTAGCAAATTGTATGATAAGCTTAACCAATGGCTAAATATTTATTTTACAAGTGCTGTTTATATTGGCAACATAGCCATACATTTAGTTAATATTGATATTTCAAAATTAGACACTCATCTTTAAAATTAAGTAAAAAAATTCTATTTGCATAATCAAAGCTAACGAACGCACTGTGAATACGAGCTGACACTCGCATCAAATGCTCACTCTTGTACTATAAGAGCAAATCTCATTCATTTATCCATTCATTCATTCATTCATTCATTCATTCATTCATTCATTCATTCATTCATTCATTCATTCATTCATTCATTCATTCATTCATTCATTCACACTGATCGTGTGAATCTGTGTGAACTCACAGATTCAATTTTAATATATAAGTAAAAACTGGCGGTTTGGCCTGGCAACTGCATAGAAATGCGATAAATATTATTTGAAAAAGAGGAAGAACGGCGTTATTCTTGAGTAGCAATTGATGATAATAATATTATTGATGTTGGTAGCAAGACACATCGCCAGTAACGACACGGTTGAAGCGAACATTTCATTAACCAGAGCTCGCTCTCGGAATGAAACAAGCTCGTAGTGCTAGGTACTATATAATAGCCATATTACATATTAGACTTTTTAAACTGTATTTTTTTCAGCTTCTCATAGTCCTTTCTTGAAGAGCCGTAGCTCGCGAGATAGGGACAATGTGCTCTCTTTAGCATGCACTGCATTTGGGACACTAAATTCAGCTCGAGGATATAACTTTTGTAATATAATATTATCAACGATATTTTTCAGCACAGCTTCTCGCCATAAATGCTGCACATGATGAACAAAGATTCCTTGTATTTATGGTTTCCTCTGATGACCAGTGTTCTGTTACGAATGGCCCGTCATCAGTAGATTACGGCAAAAGAAAGATTACTCCAAGGACACCCCTAGATATTTCCTTCGTTGATTTTCAAGAGTCTCTTATCAAGCATATCTTTCCCTTTTGTTTCACTGATCTTTTTATCAAATTATTATTATAACTTCACGCCCGGGCCCCCACGGACAGGTAGCATAACCCAAATGAAGCATTTTGCAACACCGGGAAGCCCGAAACGCTGCTTGGGGAAGAGTTCTAGCAAAAAAACTTTTTTATTTATCAACCGGTTTGCCAGAAATTTGGCTCATATGTAAAATCAAAAAAGATTTTTTTTTACTCGTACACTTTTTTATCTATTTATTTTTTGCATAGAAAATGAGTTAGTAAAGAAAATATACAAAAACTAGGGTTAGGGGAAAATGCATCTTCTCCTAGGGTTTTTGAGCTAGAGAGCTGGTTTATGGTCCAAAAGTAGTAAAATTTGTGTCCCTATAAAGGAATATGTCGGAGGTTTTGATATTCAATATAGTTTTTGAAATTTTCAATAGAAGTAAAAAAGTTTTTGCGTAAGTAATTTCTTTAAAAATTCGATCCAAAGAATTTACTATTTCGAAAATCAAAACCACTGACAGATTCATCGATGGAAGATTAAATTTTGCTTCGTTTAATACCAAAATCATCTATGTAGCTCAAAAACTGTAGCAGGAGATGCATTTTGAAGTAAAAAAAAAAAAATTCAGGGAAGGGGGAGGTCTCGTTTTTTTCTTTGAATAACACCTTTTCCATGGCGAAAATTGAAAAAAAGTACATGAGTCTAACCCACATTCTTCTCCGATTGTACATATGTGTACCAAGATTCATTCTAATCGAAGCAAAAATTATTTCCATCTTCTTTCAAACGTCTTATTCTCGAATTTCGCCATGAAAATTCCCGCCAACAGGTTCAGTTTGGTTATGCTCCGATTTGAATGAAACTTGGTACAGGTATGTAAAATCGAAAAAAAGTATGGGTTAAACTTATGTAGTTTTCAAATTTTCGCCTTAGAAAACGAGTTATATGAAGAAAACTGTATCTGGCGGAAAAAGTTTTTTAATAACTTGTTTTCTAAGGCAAAAAATGGAAAAAAATTCATGAGTAAAACTACCGTTTATTTTCAATTTGACATCTTTGTGCAAAGTTTTATAAAGATCGGGCGAATAATGAAAAAGTTTTCGAAGTCAAAAATCAAGTGTTACTTTTTGTAACACTTGATTTTACCTCACCTCTTCCCGCCTTCAGCCCCCTATTTCATCCACTTAGGGTTACACCGGCGGTACAAAATTTTGCCTGCGTGTCCGTCTAAACTATAGCTACTGCTTAGTAAAAAAAACTAATTTTAAAAATTTCAAGGTTTTTGCCAGACCCCTCCCATTAAGGAAATATAACAAAAAGCCATTAACAGCTGACTTAAACGCCTGCAGGCCAACACGACCGAAAGCTGATGCCAGAATGATTTCCAAACCACAACAGACCAGGATACGAAGCACCGACGGAACTAATTAGTTCGGCACCTAACATTCTCCAACGTGAAAAAATGCCCCCGATCACAGCACCTGTAATTGTCCCAGAGACTTTGATGGCAGGGACAGAAGAATGCTGACAATGACTCATTATTGTACACCTTACAAAACATGCAGAGTTCGGCCACTCCTCTTTTGCGGGACGGGTGGGTGCACCGGATCATTATCTGCACACAGCCTGCTGACCGAACTAGCAAGTCGGTCCAAC
This sequence comes from Parhyale hawaiensis, assembly GCA_001587735.2. Classification (NCBI taxonomy): domain Eukaryota; kingdom Metazoa; phylum Arthropoda; class Malacostraca; order Amphipoda; family Hyalidae; genus Parhyale; species Parhyale hawaiensis. The sequence continues at coordinate 28,288,194 of LQNS02278174.1, read as the reverse complement.
GTACGTAAGTAACTGTCAGCAGCTGAAGCCCAGACCAGTGAGCAATACCCCAGACCGGTGAACATTACTTCAAAACAGGCAGCAAAAAGCATCTGCGGATAACCTCACTATCACCAATCACAGAATTCACCTTTCGCAAGAGCCCAATCTTACTGGAAGCACGTGACACCAGTCGCCTAATACGCGGCTCAAAAGTAAGCTTCTCGTTAAAGACAACACCAAGAATCTCCAAAAAGCTAGACTCATGAAGCAAAGCGCCATCTATCTCGAGATGTGGATGCTGAGGTACAAGGGTCCGAAGCCGACTGATGATCATTGACTTGGTCTTACTGGCATTCAGCTTAATACTCCGGGTGAAGCACCATGCACTAATGCGTGACCAATCCCTATTCAGAGCTGAGCGACAGCATTACCCATGCCGGGAGCAGGTATCTCTGCTACCAAAGTGGAATCGTCGGCATTGTTGATCATCGTGTTTTCCGGCGCAGGGAACATATCACTAGTATACAGAACGAACAACGGTGGACCACGTACGCTACCCTGAGGGTCGCCAGACTCCACCGCGACTGAGGCACTGAAAACGCCGTCAACAAACACACTCGCGTTTGCTCAGAAACAAAATCGCAAATGATAGACAGAAACTCTACCACGCACACCAAACGACTCAAGCTTGTATAAAAGACCCCTGTGGTTGACCCTGTCAACCGCCGTGCTAAAGTTCAACTGTAAAAGGCGTCCCTTAAGCCGACAATCCAGGGCAGACTGTAAATGGTGTGACACTTACAACAATGCGTCACAACAACCCAAACCAGCAGGCAGTAAACCCGTGACCTCAGCAAAACGACCAAGCTTACAAGCGACCAATTTCTCGAACACCTTCGACAAAATGGGCTTCAGCGTAATGGGTCGGTAGATGGCGACATGAGGCGACAATGGAACAGATTAAACATACTCACCTGGTTCACACCTCCATAAGAATCAAGGCCCTCAAGCAGCACCTTGATTGTACCAGATCTGAACCCCAAAGAGGCTAAACGAAGTTCAGAGGGACATCAATGAAGCAATGACAACACATCCCTGCTCTGCTTCCCATCAAAGTGAGCCGACAAGAGCTCCCACCCTAGCCATGGGATCAGCAATGATACCTCCACCGGGACCAACAAGGGGCAGCAACGAAGGTTCAGCACCGAAAACTGAACTCTTAAGCTCACTCCACCAACGATGTGGATGGTAAATACTCAGCAAAGACTCCCTGGAACGTTGCCTCTAACTATGCTGTGCCCTCTCATATACACGCTTAGCCTCGGCCCTACGATCACATATGTAGGCCAGCCACAACGTGCGGTCATACGAACGCCGCGATGCCCGATAAGACGCTTGTTTAGCTTCGAAAGCTAACCAACACTGGTCGTCAAACCACGGTTTGTCCCAAGACCTCACAAGAATAGTCCTCTTAGGGACAAACCTCTCCAAAACAGACACAGTCAACTCATTAAGCTCAGAGACAGGATCCTCACTGCGAATAATCTGGCGCCAAGGTAACGCCCTTACAGCTCCAGTAATAGCCTCCCAGTTAGCCCTGCTCTTAACGACCACCACTCTCGGTCCTGGTGTCTACAACAGGAAAAACCTGGTTCAGGTCCAGGAACACAACAATATGCGAGTGGTCAGTAGTGTAAATAAAGGATCGAGCTAAGATGCAGAATATTGTTTCCCACTGGGAAGGAAATGACATTTGGTATCAATGTTACTACTCCTGAGAGGTATATATATCAAATATCTTCAAAACATATATTTACAAATTTTGGAAAAGTAGCGGCAATCTTGTCTTTCAGCAGTTGAATTTTCTGCATTGAATGCTATATGTAGATCGTGACTGAGAGTCCAACCAGCCAGCAAGCAACTAACAGTGTATTATTATTTAGAGGATAATTGTAGGCCGCAAGTAATTTTGTATAATGGTTGCAAAGGAACTGTGAGCAGTAAATACCTCTCTCTCTTTAGTTACAGGTGTAATTAAGATACTATCGAATTTCAGTAGTCAACCTCACCCCGACTTTTCTATCCTGCCACTGCAAGTTTTGAGCTTTGAAATAAAGCTCCAACCAAGCAGAGGCGCGTTGCAATCCCTACCCATTTGGATTGAAAAATGCTTACCGTGACCGGAAATGATGTCGCTGCAAGCGGTTGCTGAGCATTTTCGACATTTTTTTAGTTTGAGATTGCGACATGTAGTTTGGGCGGTTGCTGACGTTGGTGTAAGGCGTTTTACCCACGGGTTGTGATTGCGACATGCAGTGCAGAATTACGAGACAGTTCTAGTACCGACCCTAGTGTGCTACTTAATTTCTAACTCTATAGAAGCATATATATCCCAATATATAAGAAAACACAGTTTGTTGGTTGTTTGCTTGGATGGGCTTTCCTTTCTAATGTGAAAGTATAAAGAGGTAGCTACAGTATAAAGTAGGGTAGAGCGTTTTTCAACTTCTTTGATTTTCCATAGTGGCTAGTTCGGAAACATTGTGTAGCTACTGCTTAGTAGTTTAGCTTAGCTACTGCTTAGTAAACAAAAGAAAAAAAATTGTAAAAAAAAAATTTCGTCCACATGAGCACTTTTTACAAACTTCATGGGTCTTGGGCGGTAGAAGGTATCCGTCTAGGAAAAAATGCTTTTGAAACAAGTTTTTTCTCGCCATTTGGCAACGTTTCCGAACTAGCAACTATGGAAAATAAAAAAGTGAAAAACGCTCCACCCTAGTATAAAGTGAGGATGGCCTTTACTGCCATTAAGCTTGTACTAGCCTGCTCGTGACCCATTGGGTCAGTAAAGTCCTAGCCTGTACTCAGCCTATCCTATCCTAATCTTTTCTATAATAATTATGAACTTCTAGACTACCCGCGAGACCCGTTGGGTCACTGAAAACTTATTATAGCCTATACCTATCCTCTCCTATAACCTATCCGAGCTGCTCTTCAGTTTATCACCGCGAACAAAGTGCGAGCGGTAATAATGTTTTCGTTGAAAATTTAAGTATATATACATACATTTCCATATATATATATATATATGTACATTTATCTGTGCACCAAGAAAGAGGTAGAAGGAGTTGCGCAATGTTCGTAATTTTTGCAGGGAGTCTGATGGGTTGACCTAGATGTGACCCATGCTAAAAAACTAGGACTAGTTGGCCATCAAGAATGATGGCGATGAAGTTTGTTGTCTGTCCGCCCAAAAAGAGGCAGAATGAGTAGAGTTATAATCGTAACAATTTTTTAGGCAAGTTGACTGAGATGTGAAAAATAGCAATAATCTTGAGTTAACTGGCCATTAAAAATGACGGCGTTTAATCTTTAACTCCACCCAAAAAGAAGCAGGAATTGAAGTTTTTCGCAGTGAGTTGACTGAGATGTGTAAAATGCCAAAACTTTAGAGTAAGCTGGCCATAAAAATGACGGCATTGAATTTAGCGCGGGCGATGGTCTTACGCCACGAGACGTTCTAGTTCCCTATGTATACAATGAGGAAGTTTTCGTGCACGGTGACAACCAAGCAATCAAAGAAACAAACAAGATTATTAGAGTTTCATAAGTAAATAAGACTGCATGTGTCCTTGAAACCTATCCTAAACCTTTCTTAAAACCTATCCCAGCTCCTCTCAACTTATTCCCTATCCACTATATAATAATACATAGTTGTTGGTCGCTTGCTCCGCGTCCACTTGACTGCTTGCTCCAATGTTGGTCCTTCCGTCCGTCACGCTGTTAAAGATTTCGATTGGAAAAATTTATTTACTGAAAAACGAGCTGGGATACCATAAAAATTCAGCCCTTGGCGTAATGGTGACCAATATTGCTTCTGAAATATATGGTCAAACGTGAAAATACTGCATTTTATGAATCTCGCTTCGCTTTCGAAACTAGTTTGGTACGTTTTGATAGGACGATGATGATTCTTCTTCTGAGCGTGGTAGATGAAAAGCGGTATCTTTGATATAGTTTTTAATCCTTCGGGCATAAGCTCTGTCGCATATTATAGAGCTGAATTGCATCTTAACAGTTCGAGAAGCTCAGTCTTTGTTGAAGTTTTCGTTTTTTTTTTTTTGTGCATTATCACTTTTGCTCATGTTTTCATTAGCTGAATCTCTTCGATGCAGTTGCAACTTTACGCTGAGCAGACACCTTTTTAAATTTAATATACATTGCAGCCAAATTTCGACGCTGGAGGTTCAACTATTTCTTGGTATCCAGGTTCCGGTAAGCCCTGAGAATTTTCGGTGAATTCTTTTGACTGAACTATATTTTCTTAGAGCTGCTCAACGTTAAACCAATTCTAAGCAAGCTGATATTCATGCCTTATCTTGTGGGGGATATTTTGCTATAGCAAAACCATGGCTGTACAGCTTGCGTTTCATCAATGATTAATTATCAGTCAGGCCTACAGGGATGAGACTTATTTAACAGGAAAAACCTTTAGTAGGAACCGGAAGAATAAAAAGCTTGACTACAAAATTACTGCCGCCATTTTTGACGGCTGGGCCCTCTAGTGTATAATAACCAGAGCCCGGATTTCCATACCCTTGAAAACAGGAGAAATAGCCATAAAAATCTAGGCAAAATAGCGCTCTTAAATATGCTGTCAAATCCTCCATCCTAAGCTTAAATACGCTATTATTAATAGAGAAGTATATCCTCTGTGTCCTCTTTTTCTTATTTTGCTCAAATAAAGAACGATGCATGTAAGTGTTATCATAAACAGGTATCAAAACAGGTAGTAAAGGAACATTTCATATAAAGAGCATTTTTAGTCTATATTTATCAAGATAGCAACTAGGAACAAAGATTAGAATTTCTACGACTATAAATAATTTATAACTACAATAGATAACAATGAATTGAGAAAATATCTTATACATCATATATATTACTTCAGCTGATCAAAATTATGTACAGTAGCAAAATGGGTAACTAAATATATCACAAACGGTTACATTGCATTGGCTATCTGCCTTCCAGTACTATTAGTACACTTACCTACACTAAGCCATATTTTATTGTCCCAAACTACTTCTCTAATTCTTCCCAATGTAGATAGCAATGCTTTTCAACATAAGTTCTTCTTGCAGTAGATTCGTTCGGGACAGCAACCCCAGTGTACTTCTCAAGAAAGCCTTTAAATGCATCGTTTGCTAATTTCTAGGTTGAAATATTAGCACCAACTAAAGCAAAACAGAGGTCAAGATAGCACCCTCACGTATTCGAAGAAACACAAGCTTCATTTTTATCTTCATCGACGTTGCCTGAACAACAGACATTACACTTATGCTTACCCTACCTTGATGATACTTCGGACGAGGTCCAGGTGACGTTATGCATGCCACCCTCCTTGTGCAGAAGTGATGCTGCAGTCCGTGACCAGCGGGGTGGCTAGTAGCGAATTATCCCCACATTGCACGTAGCCGCTTACAGCTGGTTTATCTGGCACATGGAATAAGTATGCGTCCAGTAAGTTTTTAATTTTCGCAGTCTCTGTACTAGTGATATTTCGAATGTGACGGGGCATTTTTTTAATAATCGCTCACCGGGCGTGAAACTAGTAGAATACTAAAATATGATATAACATTGGACTTTTTAACACTACTAAGCTTGGTATTGCACGGCTTACATTTAAATTCACCATTGTCACAACACAATAAATCGTCTCCAAATTCTTCAACTAAGTCTCTCATGCGAACACAGTCAGGCCGTTTAATTTTAGGCATACTTATTGATGTCTGCAGCACGAGCACTTGTAGTAGAAAGACTTGCTAAAATTACGTGTGAAAAAAAAGTTACGCGGCAAATTTGACAATAACATAAAAAATAGTAACAGTTTATACTTAATCGAAATTTAGACGTTATGTTCACCACAGAGTCAGCATCAATCTTCAATGTGTGTAATTCATTATCGCAGCTATAAAAATTCGTCAAAACAGCATTACTGCTATGTATTTCAAGTCAATTACCACAACTTCTATACTTCACTAGGCGTTTATATGCTTGATATACAACATAGTCAAATGCTTATACAGCATATTTTTTTTATGCTCTTTTAGGCGTTTTAGCTTCTATCGTATTAGAGCGTAAAAATCCGGGCTCTAATAATAACGAAGACAGTGTGCACGGTGACAACTAAGCAAGCTAACACTCGCACAAGCAAACACGATTTTCAGAGTTTTATAAATGTGTTTATGTCCTGATATATGGTGTATTAACAATCGCGCTTTTAAATACTTCGATAAAAATTAGATCCAGTTTGGCAGGAGTGTCCGGGACTAATACTCTTGGGGATATTAAGGGCAAAAAGTGGGGCTTTTGGTGAACCCTGTAAGAAACCCCCGCCTAAAGTCCCATGCCTGTCTTACGCTCGCCGATCTCTCTCAATCTGTCTTACCTTCGCTGTTAAAGACTGGTCTGTTTTTCTTGAGTATCGTAAATGCAATAAGGCTTCAAAGAAGAGAGACTTCA
>LQNS02278174.1:28249780-28260614 GCA_001587735.2 Parhyale hawaiensis | reverse complement strand
GTTGGAGCTCGGCTCTTTTCATTGTAGGATGACATAGTTTAGTATCATCCGCAAATTTACTGATTTTACTACGGATGTTAAGATCGAGATCATTGATGTAAATTGAGAACAGAAGTTACAGAAAAACGCCCAATTTATTTCAGACATTTTTTTTTTTTTTTGAGCTCCACAAAGCCCTGAGTTAGCATATTTTCCCTGTAGCTTAGGCTAATTTATAAGTTAAAGCATTAATTTCGAGTCACATGTGGAGTAAAATTTAATAAGGTAGGCCTAGCCTATGATATTAGGCTGTTGTGCACCGTGGTTTATATTTTATTCCTGCCCACAGTCATTTTGAACCATTACAGAAGCATCATCCTACAAGAAATACTTAAGCAGGGGTAGGCCCTATAGTTAGCCGACCTATATCAATACTTGTGAATTATTGAGGAAGGAGGCTCACCTCCAATCTCATTTCCAGGGAGTAATGAAAGAAAATCACTGCATCATATCATACTTGCAGCAGGCACATAACTCTTAAAAGGGTATTTAGCATCCATACAATAGCTAATGGCAAATATGTCTCTTTCAATTTTCGAAGAGGCAGTTCCCAGGCCCTGCAGCAGCACAGCCTGATAGCCGAACACATGCAACACCTAAAATTTCGCTGTCAGCACGTAATACGATGAAATGCCTGAATAAAAACTCATTTGCTATCACTCAATAACTCATAAAATAGTTATCAAGCACTGAAAATCAATGTAACGGTAAGTAATTTGAATGTAATTCTCGATGAAGAAACAGATTCAATCGTCATGCCGTATTGTTGTTGCTAGGAACAACAAAATCGGCGCTGGGACCGACACCGCATCGTCGATAGCAGCAATTCCGTTGTCGATAGGCTCGTAGCGGCGACAAAAGTTGCTAGTGGGCAGACTCCTTAAGATATACGATGTTGCTGTCAGATAAACTCTGCAGAAATGCAATTGGCAGCAATGGGAATCGCCTTTGGTAAATGGTGTCCATGTTTCCCAGATCCGCACAGAAATCACACGATTAATGACCCAAATGCAGTTGATGACATTGTGTAAATTTCTGACGGGTAATGCAATAAAACTCAGACAGTGAGGACCATGGTTGAATAGCATAGCGTAGTTCAATCATGGTGAGGACGGATAAAACAACAATGTAACTCATAATGTGTATAACGAGCACGGGCAGTTTTGATTAATCGTATATCAATGCACCGCTCCATGAAGAAATCGTTTTAAGATATAGTGAAGAGACTCGGGATGACTGCAGATTTAAAAACCTTAATTTAGGGCACCATTTTACACGTGAAAATGCAATTGGATGAAATCGCTGACATTCGCAGTCACTGAAACTTGGCACAAGGGATCTCCTCGAGAGGTGAGTAGACAAGAAAGGATTAATAATAGTCTGTTCTAATTTTAAGATATGAGATGCGATGTAGGAAGTAGTGATGGGGCGAACAGTCGCATCCGCGGAACATCTGCACCTATTTTGACATCCGAATCTGCATCCGCGGATGCTAAGATGTTACCATCTTAGCATCCGCGGATGTCAGAACTGTAAAATGCGCTAAAGATCCCCAGCAAAGGAGGCGCGGATGTGCAGGTTTATCACTGTACACTAAACTTCTTCATAGTGCTGAAAACTGCAAATTCTTATTTGGATAGAAATGTGTGCAAGCGCTGTCCCTGTCAACAAAGCCCCATTTAAGTTTTCTTCCCAAGTGTTGTACTAACTGCCGTCGTGAGAGGAGGTGTGTGTGTTTGTGGTGGGGCGAACATCCTCATCTACGGAACATCCGCACCCCTTTTGAATATCCGCATCAGCAGATGTCGAGATAATACATCCGCAATTGCATCTGCATCCGTGGATGTCCAAAAAATGACATCCGACCCATCACTAGAAGGGAGTCTCCGCCGGGAGACTTGCAGCAGTGATACCCACGCGAGCAAGCATCGTGCCCGGCCCGGAGTGAGGTGAACTCTTCTGAACAAATCGGGAGTTGTCCAAGTTCAGCAACAGTCGAACCTCCCCACATTGTATTTGACCTATAGCGTTTGCAGGTGGATCATTCTGGCCTTAAGGGCCTGCCTACTTAAATCCACGGCCTGCCCTCATTTGCTGTGTCTATATCATGGGAAAACTCCACTTAACTCTAGAGGTCCACTAACTCAAGGCCACCTAGAGAAGGGAAGTCTACCATAGATGGCCTTGACTAACTCCTCTGAACGTTTAGAAATGTATTAAATTTCAACCGTCGCAGCCTTTTTTTTTTTTTTTTCTCTCTCTCTCTTTTGTCGTCCGTGTAACGCTTCTGTGGTCCCTTTGTACGATGCACGCATATCTGTGGCTGCTCGAGCAGCTCCATCTGCCCAAGAAAAGAGTCTTAGGTCCCTTAAAAAACGTAAGTTTCGACATCTCCCCGTGTTTCTGTACAATGTTCAGCGAAGCAATGTTCTAATATTTTGAATGTTTCAACATTTTTCCCGTGACATCACTAATGAGTACCTATGTACGTTCGTTGATCATACAATAAGAAAAAATAAAATAAACTGAACTAAGAAAATATCCATATAATTATATGTATAAATGGATATGTATATATATATATAGATATATATATAAAATACAATACAGACTAGAATATTACTAGCTGTGCTAAATAAATGTAACAATATAAACAGTTCATCCGTGTTATTATTACATGATAGATGTTCATCAATGAAAATTCCGTGTCAGCACTACAGTTTGGCTTTGATATGGAAATACTGATGGCTGCAGTTTGGTCTCAATAGGAGCCACGGTAAAATGAACTTTTATAAAATAAACGTTTTGTTCTCCGTGACGGAAGCTAGCACCCGAAGCGCCGTCAGTGCGAGGCTGAAGTCGAAAGAGTTGACAGACAACCGGCAATGATTTGTTTCGAGAATATTTTTTAGTGCGTTTTGACAGAAAAGGGTGTGGACATTCTTCAATGGCTTGAAAATGGCCCATATTTCCCGGAAGCACTCGCGTCGTTCACGATGATTTTGCGTTCAAGTAAGCTTTCCTGCGCGCGTCATCACTAAAATAAACACTACCTAGCCTAACCTAGCTTAACCTAACTTAGCCTAACCTACTAAACTAACGGTCTAACCTAACCTAACTTTACCTATCCTTACCTAACCTATCCTAACTTAATCTGCTATACAGCGGGCAGCGCAGCGCACCCACTTGAATGCCGCCCGCGCGCACACGGTCCGCTTACACAAACACGCACATAAATCGTCGCGAACGACGAGAGCGCTTCCTGCACCGTGTCATTGAATGTGAAAACACTAGTAGTTTTTTATCTGACCAGAAAACAAAATGTCTACTGTGCCGGGAAGCACAATCGTCGTTCGCGACGCTTTGTGCGCGTGTTTGTGTACGCAGATCGTGTGCGTGTGAGCGGCGTTCAAGTTGCTGCGCCGGGCGCTGCTCGCTGTATCGCTGATTAAGTTAGGTTAGGTTAGGTTAAGTAACGTTAGGTAACGTTAGAAAGGTTAGATTGGGTTAAGTTGGGTTAGGTTAGGTTAGGATAGGTAAGGTTTAGTTACGTGAGAAAGTTAGGTAAGGAGGTTAGGTTAGGTAAGAGTAGGTTAGGTTAGGTTAGGTTAGCCTAGGTAGTGTTCATTGTAATGGTGGCGCGCGCAAGAAAGCTTACTTGAAAGCAAAATCGTCGTGAACGACGATAGTGCTGCCGGCACTGGCACACTCCAGCCTCCCATCCACCAAAAAAAAAAAAAACACAATGAGCAAACAAAGTCCAAAATAGTTCGGTTCTACTTTGTTGATGATCATGAGATTGATCGCCCATAATCACTTTGATGCTCGAAATTCAACAGTAAAATAGCATTTTTACCGAGAAGTTCCTGAAAAATTTCGACTGTTATACTCGTGAGATCGAACATCAAGAACACTAGAGAACTGAAGGAGGACATGAAGGCTCCACGCAACACAACGATTTCTTCAACCGCCTGATTCGCCGGACTCGAGTCTTTGCGAACGTTTCACTTTCTCAAGATATAGAAGATTCACCTCAAGTACAGAATACAGTATTAAGAAAGTCGTAACCAATTATCTGAAGGCAATTCCGGCATACGAGTTCCTGCCCTGCTACGTAAAAGGCTTTCCAAGGCAGCTGCACTGAAGGAGAAAAAGTAGAATAGCAATTTAGAGTGAAAAATAAAAATAAAACATAAGCCTCGTAATTTTGACTGCGCACGAGAACAAGGAAGAGGTGTTGACAACTCAGGACCCCTTCAGATCAGCTCAGAACTCGATCGTCAATTCGGTCTGTGTTCCTTAAATTATTGTCTTAGTTCATTTCGACTTGGATTTCATTCCCGGTGTCTGCTTTCTAACGTGTAGGTTGCAGGTGGTCAAGTCAGTTGTTAATGACTTTCTGTTGGATTTTCCTTATATCGCAATGTTTTGGGCTTCCCGGTGGCACTATCGTCGTTCACGACGATTTTGCGTTCAAGTAACCTTACCTGCGCGCGCCACCACTAAAATAAACACTACCTAGGCTAACCTAACATAGCCTAACCTAACCTACCCTTACCTAACCTAAATTCCTTACCTAACCTTTTAACCTACCTAACCTTCTAACCTAACCTAACCTAACCTTACCTAACCTCAACTAACCCAACCTAACCTTTCTAACCTTACCTAACGTTACCTAACCAAACTTCACCACTAACCAAAATTTGACGGTGCCGAAATTGAAAAAAGAGAAAATTAGGGAAACCAGTCCTTGCCTCCCCTAACCTAATGTTACCTAACATTACCTAACCTAATCTTACCTAACTTAACCTAATCTTACCTAACCTAACTTAATCAGCGATACAGCGAGCAGCGCGATGCACCAACTTGAACGCCGCTCACATGCTCACGATCTGCGTACACAAACACGAACATAAATCGTCGCAAACGATGATAGCACTTCCCGGTATTGCATAATGCTTCATCTGGGTTGTACTACCTGTTCGTGGTGGCCCAAACATGAAGTTTTAATTTTAATAATAATAACAATAGTCAAGCAGTAAAAATATGCATACTGCAGCGTGCGATGAAAATATTACTTCTGTTTTCGTTAGTGATATATATATGATAAAAATAACTTCTAAAAAAAATACTTGGGTTCTGTTGCAATTCTAAAAATCACTGAAGCTCTAAGAGCCTTATCCATGCAGCAGGCTTCAATAAATGTGTCAACGTTTACTTAAGGCGTCTTTTTTCGGCTACATTCGTGATCAGAAAGACCGTGATCATGATCATGGTGATCACTGAAAAGCACAAGAATGGTCGGTCAGTGATATTGTAAACAAACCCGAGACGCCATGTTTGTCTACAGAAAATAAATGTCTATCATATTTACACGGAATAGGGTGGGGAATGGATTTCTTAAGAATTTTAATCCATTTTGAAGTCAATGCATAAGTCACCTAGCAGTTCTTGACGTATTTTGATATTACAAACAATCACGATAAAAATATTAAAATTAACTTTTAACATCAGAAACCATCACGAACTTGCATTTCAAATTTTGAATTGCTTGTCTAACGGCTGCAATCACTCTTTGATCACGCATGATTAGCCTGCGAGAGAAATCATGGTACGATCAATTTTCACCCCTCATCACGGTGGATTGCGATCAGCAAACAGCAAACGGTATCAAGTCAAAGAGTGGTCACAAAAACGCACGGATCAGGCAAAATCATCCGCAAGGTGGTCACAAATAGACGTTTTTCTCCTCTCCAGGTAATGTAATTACGAAATATTCATTGATAGACCACATTTGGGTGAGTGCACCTTTTGCTGGCATTGAGAAGGCAGGAGTGATTGATTATGACTTGACAGATATATCCCTTCATTTGCAGTGCTTAAGCTGGCTACGCGTGAAAAAATGGCTCGAGTTAGCTATCGAAACCTTCGAAATAGGCCAAGTGCTATGGAGTTTACAAATCATATTAGAAATTTGAACCTTCCCGACGTGTGTGATGGTGATCCGAGCGCTGCTGTGGCATCTTTGGTAAATGAGGTATATAATCTGTATTATGCTGCAGTTCCACTTAAGATGAGGCGAAAAGGCGAGCGTAAGGTAGCTACTCCGTGGATGACGGGAGAGTTGAAAAGGCTGATTAGCAAAAAAAAAAAAAAAATCGTCTTTCTTGCATGTATCGCCGTAATATAACTAAAGCCTCATATGCGTCCTATCGGAACGTACTAAACGCTATGATCCGAATACAGAAGCGGCTTTATATCCACAAGCAGTTGGCTGTGGTTTCGGACGATTCTAGAAAAGCGTGGAAAGTTGTGAACGAGTGGCTTGGTCGCAGACGTATAATGCCGCAGTAGACAGTATCACTGCTGATGATGAGATGATTTCTGGTGTGGATCTAGCTAATCGTTTCAATGATCATTTCACCTCAGTTACGCGGAACCTGATGACAGATGGGCCAGATAATATACTGTAAATTTTTATGATGTTCCTAGGCTATACGTGGAGGAAGAATTACATCTTAATCCCATAACCTCTGTCGATGTATCAGCATTGTTGAAAAATTGAAACGAAGCGATACCATAAATATGAAATAGAACCATCTCACCTGGGAATGATACTTTCCATCATTCAAAATTACTTATGTTCTATATTTAATGAATGTCTTGCTCTTGGTGTGTATCCGGAAATTTCAAGAATTGTTAGGGTCATACCCATTTTCAAAGCTAGAGATCCTAATGACTTTAGTAATTACAGACCTATTTCCACACTCTCAATTTTCAACAAAATCTTTGAAAGCCTTATACATTCAAGATTGTCGATCCATATTGAAGTAAATAATGTATTAACTAAAAATCAATACTTCAGAATAGGCAGAAACACAACACAGGCTGTATTTCATTTGATAAGCAAATTTCTACCAGCTTTCTCGGACAAAACCTATTCGGCCTGGGTATTTCTCGATTTGACAAAAGCCTTCGATACCGTCAATCATGAGGTACTGTTTCACAAGCTGCGGCACTTCGGTATCAGAGGAAACGCGTTGAGTCTTGTCAGGAGCTATCTTACTCCACGTAAGCAATATGTACATCTTAACGACTATGTCTCCAATAACAGTGTTATCGATATTGGAGTCCTCCAGGGGTTGGTTTTGGGACCTCTCCTTTTCCTGCTGTATATCAACGCCATCAACGAATTACCTTCATCAGAATGTATTTTATTTGGTGATGATACAGTTTTTCATGTTAATGATGTTTGCCTACACCAAGTGAAACAGCGTCTTATCATTTTACTAGATAACTTGCTTCACTCGTTAAATCGAAATACACTCACTCCCAATGCGAATTAAACTAAACTTATGCATTTCACGTCCCGCTCGCTTCAAATCTGCCGGAAATCTTTTTCGCTGGAAATAAGTTAGAGTGGGTGTCCACTTTCAAATACCTGGGATTTGAAATTGACCATAAACTCAGTTACTCCTGTCATATATCTGAATTATGTAATAAAGTCTGCAAAGCAAAAGAAGCCAACTATGCTATTCGTAAATATCTAACACGAATAACTGTTATCATTTTATGTTACACCTTAATACATCCACATTTAAACCAGGGCATCAGACTGTGAGGAGATCGTCACTTCACATGTTAAGACCGCTTCATGCGGCAGTTAATGACATTTTAAGTATAATCCTTACTGTAAAGCATGATCACAATGATGTGCCGAGAATGTCTGCTCACACGATGTCTCACAAGCCAGGACTGTTAAAACTAGCATATATATACGGCTATTTCCCAAAGCCTGGAACGATGGCCATCGCCGATTATACGATGGCGATGGTGTGTAGACCATCGCCATGTGAAAACTACGGTGTTACGATGGAACATCGCAAAAATCCATCGGCGATAGCGATGGTCCGATGGTTCAATGGAAATCGTATCAAACAATCGACGATGGCCATTTTCTCCATCGGCGATGGTGTTATGAGGAAGAAATGGTCCGATGAAATGACTGAACATGCTATCGGCGATGGTGTTATTATATATAGGAAGAAATGGTTCAATGAAATGACTGAACATGCCATCGGCGAAGGTATATGATGGGCATCGTCATCGGTTGTACTTCCGATGCCGATGAAATAAGGTTAAAACTACAGAAAAACAGCCTTACTAGTTTGAAACATTCATTTTTTTAGTAACATTAAAACAAAGACGGGATTACAAAGTTTTTATTACATTTCCCAGACCTAACGATGTCAAGTAATGACATGGGCCTTACATTTCGCACGTTTTATCAGCTAAAAATAGCAGTACTGGTTTGAAAATTGAGCATAGGCTGAGGTTATAAGAGATGCTGCTATTATTCGATGTGTGTGGTCTGAGATGTTTGCATTTTTAAAATGTGCTAATGCGATGGTCCTTCGTCGATTGTGACAACCTACGATGGCCATCACCGACGGTTGCTTCATCGTAAGTCATCGCCGATGAAAATTGTCGATTTTTAGTTCCGATGTCGATGGAGCGATGGTTTTGCCATCGCCATCTGGAAGAACAATGGCGATGGCCATCGTACCTTCGATTTTGCCATCGTAACATAATCGGAGATGCCGATCTCTGATATTTCCTAATGAAGTTTCTGCGCGATGCTATGAACCTGGACACAGAGTTATCTGAGATGTATTTCCAACCTCTTCTGCCAGGATATATTAAAATATGAGAGAACAAAAGGTGAACAAAGGTTTAATTTACCAAACACAGGACTCGAAGTGAAAAACGATCTCCAGTTTATGAGTGTGTAAAATTGTATAATCGCCTTCCAGAATATCTAATTGAGCCGATGACGAACCAAACTTTCAAATTTAAATTCAAACAACATGTACTGTCAGCCTATGAGCATCTGACGTAGCTTGTTTCTAGAACCCTACGTCAATGTACTTGAAAAGGTAATACCTTGTGTAAGGTTGAATGAGTGGATTCTTTTATATATAGCTAGTTAGACCCGTAATTGTGCAATATTGAATCTAATATAGTTCGGCTTACAGAATGTACAGTAGCTGGTCTGGCTTGCTGTAAATAGTTTTTGACTAGCATCGATAGGTCTTCCAAATAGAAATAACAAGTAAATGTTTTAAACTTGGAATTTTTAGATACTAAGTAATGATGTGCTCGTTCTCTTAGGCCTCGTGTTACCATGTCCTTAAATTGATATATTGTTATTTTGCCCCATAAGTGTACATCACACTCTCAGTTGGGCACGTTTTTTATTTTATTGTAGATTTGATAATTTTGTGTATGATGTGGCGAGAGAACAATAAAGTGTTAAATTGTACTAGCATTGGTGATAGCCAGGGTAGGTGAAAATTATTTTCCGAATAGTAAGGAACATTCTCCAGCGGCCCAAAAATCGCCCGTGAAGATCGTGCACATTTGCTCGCCGATATCATCCGTCTATTCTTTCCACCCGTTGCAAGTATGAATTAGTTTCTTCTGACAGCTAAGATCACCATCTATCTTTTCCCTGCCTGAAAAAATCGGTTTCAAGACAGTTGTTCTATAAAAGAGTAATGACTACTTCCCAGCAAGGAGATAAGAAATAATAATCAGCTCGGACCAATAAATAGCAGCAGGTTAACTACCCAACCCGGTGAGCAAGATAAGCGAGATGTGGGTTACAGAGATAGAGACAACCTACGACAGAATTATTTTACTATCGCCTGTCAAGCCTCTCCTAATTTTTCATACATCATGGACTGGAAACAAATACAGTGCAGCATAGCACGTCATTAAGCATCTAAGTTTCTTAAAACACAATAATAATCATAATATTCACTACAGCTAATAGACGTACCACAGTTAGATAATACGGACGATCACTTCACTCGTGCCCAACGACCTCATCGCTCCCAGCTGAGGAGACCTGAGACAAGAAAAACTGGACTGCTGCCCAGACAATGTCTCGTATGCAACCCGATGTGCCTCGGGAGACGAGGCGAGGCCCTAGAACATGGGTTCGAAGGGGCCTTGGTCGAGGCAGTTACCCAACTTACGGCACATAATGGCAGGGCACCTGCAAAGACTGGCATGATTTTTGTGGCGATGTTGTGTTCGTGAACGCTACAGCAAGTTGTAAACGCGATTCGTGTCCAAGAGACAACTACAGAGTCGTGAATAGCTATGGCCGCGGAAACGCGGAAATTCGTTGGTGTTGTGTTTACGAACATAGGCCGCAACTTCATTTTTTCGCGCTTGTAGAGTTTGGTGTTGACGTCTCACATGTTTATTTACGAAGTGAAGATGTTGATTTGGAGTAAAACTAAATTTTTATGCTGTTAAGAGGCATTGTTTATGCGCGTGGGTTATTTTACGATGAAGTTTACTGCAAATGAGCGGATTAAAGATAGTGATTGTTCTTAAAGCAGAGTTGAGATTTGTTGGTTGACAAGGAGAACTTGTCTTGCGTGTCGGGAGAGAGCGTCGAATATAGTCTCGTATCGATATCGCTATTCTGTTTGCTGGCAAATAGAACCTCAACTTCGTTAGCGAATACGAAGTCTTGTATGGTCACCGAAACATGCCTCTGGAGTCGCAGTGTACGTGTGGACATCGTGAGGTTAGGTGCGCTGCTGTTTGTAGAGGAGACCTGTTGCTTCCCACATGGTGCTTGTTGCGAAGTGCCGTTTGAATTTTAGTGGTGGCAGTTGAAGTGCAGTGTTGCCAACAAACTAGTACCCATTATTTCATCAGTGATCATGTGAAGTTATTGTGCTTATAAATAAATGTGTTGCTTTGACGAGCGATAAGT
>LQNS02278174.1:28184772-28199600 GCA_001587735.2 Parhyale hawaiensis | reverse complement strand
ATGAAATTACTAACATACGATGCGGTATATCTTTCATCCACAAACATTTATCGATTTATAACCTCTGCTACATGCTGGCGACGCAACATGTATTCAAGCCACAGGATAGATTCGCCGGCCAGTGAATGACAAATCCATGGCGTTGGAAAAGTGTTTGCAGTAGGCACTGTAGTTTTCTACGTTGCTCACGTGTTTTGGGATGAAAATTGAACAGTGACTTCATCGTGTAGTTAAGACTTCTTATTTTAGTTTAGAAATAGTTAAAATTTGTGTTAAAAAATGACTAGCTAGCCTATGCATTTATTTTATTTCAGATTTTACTCATTTGAAGATGGGTCAATAGTTTTGCAAATTATTGAAATTTACAACAATGACGAGAGGAAAGATGTTAGCGGCATCTGTGGTGGCTGACGTTGTGAAGCTACTCAAAATGAATAAACCTACCCTGGAAATTAGGAAACTTATCAAACGTGATCATCGGATGATGAAAATTTTTTTTAACAAAGGTAGGCCTAAAGTTGAGCGGCGAAAGCATAAGAGGGTAGACTGACAGCCACAACAAGCATATATATCATTGAGGAAATTTAAAAGATCTTTATCCAAAGCCCTCAATGCACCAGTAAAGAATTTTTGAGATCTCACTAGTCATATACGGTATGTATGCAAACGAATGGTACGGTACGTTTGTGCTAGGAAACTCACCTTCTGACGCAGAAACGGAATTCTCTCTTGACGCTGGCGTTGCCATGTGTGAACAAGTGAAGCCAGGCGGCAGAACGCGTGCTCCGGGACCGTCCGTGCATCCTATAAATATTTTAAAACATTTACCAGTAGGTAGGCTATATGCAATCTAACGCGCATACCTCCAGTGTTGCCATAACGCACTGGCAACGTTGCATCTCAAAATGGTTCTCTCATTCGTTTTTTTTATTAAATACCCCTAATTGGAGGTGGGAGGGAATATAGGTATTTGGCAACGCAAGCGTTAAGAGAGAATTCCGTTTCTGCGTCAGAAGGTGAGGAACCTAGCCGAAACGTACCATTCTCCGCTGACGGCGTTGCCAGATGTACACTGAATAGCAAGAAAAACTCCCACTAAATTAACGAGGTAAATCGTTCAAGATACTGTAATTGTGTGGGTAAGATTATCAACNNGAAACGTACCATTCTCCGCTGACGGCGTTGCCAGATGTACACTGAATAGCAAGAAAAACTCCCACTAAATTAACGAGGTAAATCGTTCAAGATACTGTAATTGTGTGGGTAAGATTATCAACTAGCTACATAGAACACAAGCAAAGAATAATAGGAACAAGCGGACCTACAGATATTCAAAGGACAAGCAAACCGCAGCTGGAAAGCTGAACATCGAAAGAACGGACTCGGAAATCGGTAAGTTGATTCGCATCCGGCTAGGACTCAAAAACGGAAACAGGATGGATGCCCTAGAAGTAGAAGAAAGAGAATACTGCATTCGAAGAGCTAATGATAAAAATTCAAGTAGAATAAATGTTTAGATACCGCTAAATGCTAGCCGCAGAGAAAAGAAAACCTAGACAGTAGAAAAAGGAAATTCCACGACTTAAATAGGCTATAGCGCAAGAAATGAAGCTATAGCTTCTAAGAGAAATCAGCTTGGAAATACAGGTACAGAATATGTACATGGTAACACTGAATGAGGCACAACAGATGAAGACAATATAATTGTAGTCGAAGGGACTCTTCCAAAGGACAGCTGCAGACGGTACGAAGGAAGACAGACCTACAGTAGTACAGCATACGGAGCGAAGCTGAGCTCCGAACACAAAACAGGAACTCCGAGCTATTCAACAATAGCCTAGACCTATTATTTTATTGAATGTAGTGTTGCACTTCAGGTGTATCGCGTCAAAGATCTGACGCAGCTAAGCTTAAAATTTCGTACTCCCTCACACACCAGCGTGCGACAGAAACTACGAAACCGCACAAAATGTACGTGTCCATCTACAGAAAGTATGAAACTCGTCAGAATATACGAGATTAAGCTTTCTCGCAAAGCGGAAGACCAGACAGAAAAGACGCCATACTTCAGCACCTAGGGCTTATATTCATTAAGGACTCAAAAGGAAGTGCAGTGGCTTTCATAAAAAGCATAAGAAACACGTGTATTAAAAAAAAATTGTCAAAACAAAGAAATCGGGAGTTCAGAGTGAAGATAACAGATTCGATAGACGCAGACAAACCGCTGTGAGGAAATCTACCGCTGATAACTGAAATGGGTACAAAATGCAGCAAAAAAACAAGTGCCGATAGCAAGAGAACATGAGAATCTTAAGTGCAGGAATAGTAAGAGGGATCGAACACTGCTAACCGATCTAATTTAGAACAAGTAGCCAAGATGGGAAGACAAGTGCGCAGAGAGAATACATTTAGATCGAGAAACGTTACCGGAAAAAGGACCATCAAAACGAGTTCAATTAATAGGAAGTGAGCATGCTAGGTACATCAAGAGGAACGTAGACTAATAACACGTCAGAGAGACAAACAGGTATTAATGGGCTTATGACCAAATATAAAATACAAGTGAAAAAGATAGACGCTGAAGTGACGAGGCAGACCATATAAAGTTCACGTACATCTTGAGCACCAAGAACAAAAACAATAATTCCGGGCTGAAAAGTCGATGCAGAATACCAGTGCGGTATTCGTGGCGAAAGAATGAAATTGCAATGGGAAATAGTGAAAGAGCTGTGGTGCATAGACTGCAAATGACATAAACATGTAGTCAGGCAATCTCACTGTGGGGCCGGTTAAAAGGAAGCAACAAGTTCAATTTTACAGTGGAAGCTAGTTTCTACATAAGCTGCTTGAAGCATTAGAAAATGGAACGCAAAGAAGGTTGGAGGTCGTAGCCTAAATAGAGGATGGCAGGTTACGGTCGGTCATCCACTTAGATCGCATATTGTGATCTCTGCTGTCAATTCGAACGTCAAGAATTACTAGGACACTCAAAGCAACGTAATAGGAAAACCCCAGCTCTCAACGCACCAAGTCCCGCCTCCGTGGTTGGATCTGGCAAGCAAAATCCTAATTAATGCAAAGGTAAATTCAACTAAGAGAGAGTTGAGGCAACAAATGTCTGAATGAAGCCAAACGAAGAAAAGTTGTGTTGACTGCCACGTACACCCCACTTGCAAAAACAAAGCCCCATCGTGGATACTGCACGGGTAGAAATATGACAACAACTCAGAATAATACTGACACGAAAACTAGGTAGTATGCTGGAGGTAAGGTCATAAATTGGAGCGAATAGCCTTTGTCTCCACTTGAGTAAATCAAGATTGGATGAAGACATCCAGAAGTTAGTCATACGTCTTGTGGTCTTTGCTACTTATCTACTAACTAGTAATCGTGCAATGTTACAGACCACTATTATTATAATTGACCACAGAAAAGAGAGCATAGATATAGGCAAAGTAATCTAGAAATGCTTTTTCTGGAGTTACAGAACCGAAGAAACTGAACAATCAATTAATTTAATAGCTGCCGACGACGACACTAGCATAGGTAGGAGGCTTCTAGTCGCTAATATGAGAAATGAAGTTCAACGAGCATAAAAAGGATAAAATGAAGTCATTAGTATTATCCAGCAATAGTTGGAGAACACCTGAAAAAATGACAGAGAATTCTCTCCCATGAGAAGCTGATGCGTGGTAGATTCACAATTGCACGCACATTTATCCCTACATAATGTTGTGTGATTACAGGCCGACGAAAGCATTTCTCATCAGCAAGGGCTTTAGACAATCATTCACACAGCAGCATAACCCGCAAATGTTGAAGTTAAGGGACTGTGATACTAATATTCAACCAGATTCAAGCCTATTCGGTACATGGGAGGAATAGGCTAGCTTTCGGTCTATCGACAGACTTTTTTCATGAGCACCCATGTCGCTAAGGAGTCTGACCCAATGAACTACTGTATAAATACACTACCTATTTTAAAAATGAAGCAGCAAACATCGGTTACAACTCCGAAGCCGTATTCAATATAGATAGCCTTGGTAAATGTATGAATATCTACAAAATTTTAAATTGCGATTTACACACATTGGCATACATTGCTTCAATTAACTTGAAGCAAACAACAGCAAGAAGTCTTGCTTGGGCACTACTAACCATGAGGCACAATCGGCCTACTCCGACGAAGGTTACGAACTGTAATAAAACAAGGATGTGCTAGAAACATTTCAGGGGCTATCAAGGCGTAGCAATTATCAAAACTGTTCATAAGATAATAATTACATAAAAAGATTTTCATTTCAACATCCACTGGGGAAATAAAATGAGCACGCTGCGGGGGTAAGTGTCACAGCATTGCACGAGAATTGGTGCCACATGCCTTAGATATTTAACTTCACAATAACATAGGTTATTTACTTTGGGAGTTATAATACTAAGCACTGTAAAGGCAAATTAAGAAATTGAGTATGGTTAAGCTCAGCGGCTACGTGCAGCCCTGTGAGCGGTGTTAGCTGTAATACAGCCATGTCTGCCTGAACCTTGGTGCCAAATCACAACTTGAGTAGCCTATGGTTAAGCTCAGAGGCTACAGCCCTGTGAGCGGTGTTAGCTGCAATAACAGCCATGTCTGCCTGAAAATTAGCACTGAATTCACTCGATTTTTATACTAAAAGTAGTTCAACAGTCATCTTGCTGTTTAGCTATAATTTAACCAATGCACATTGTAAAAAGCTTACTAAACTGAATCTTCACGAGAGACACCGACCAGGCTATCAGCACTGGCAACCGGGGACATATCCTCACCAACACGCTGGGAAGTCTCGTAAAGTGCGGGGCGAGACTATAACTGCCTTTAATTAATTAGGGCTAACCAGTTGTCAGTTCCTTGCCATATGGAATTAAAACTTAGGTAGCTACGTCGGCCAACGCTCCCACGTGACTGACGCAGACTTAAGGCTTCGCTCAACAGCTACAGCTTTTGCGAGCATTTCAGGCTGAAACAGCCGTGGCCCCAGGAACCGAACCCCCACCGGCTTAAGATTATACTTTAACTGATTTCACATGATAAAATAAGAATTACTGCTCCGTCAGAAAGCTCATGCTTTGCACGACAATAGCCCCATAACAATCTGGCGCAACTCTCCACGAGAAAACACCAGGCTTATCGGCTCTGGGAGGGGACATGCTACCTCGAGGATAGGCCTATTCGTGGAGTGCGTGGCCGACCGGACCATTCGTCCCTTTACCAGTCCTTGATCAATATCAAACATGAATTTCAAATATATATATATATATACTTAGCTATTCTCAAATATATCAAGTTGTCTTAGCTAACTGATGAATTCACTATTCAATTTACCTCCGAAATAGGCTTGCAGTGTAGGAAAACTGGCAAATACCTGCTCCTGCACACACTTATGACCCTCACTACTCACTAGCAGCTTTAGGTATGGTCCCACGGCAGATCAAGTAAATTGTCGATTTTTAATGGGAAATTTGGGAATAACTTTGTTTGAAATTTTCTGTAAACATTAGACGTTATTTGTAGAGTTAAAGGTGCATCGCCATTATTTTATCTTGTTAACAGAATAAGATTTTGAAATCCGATTTCAAATTCAATCCATTTTTATTTATTTAATTACCGGTATTGTTCACTGTGCAAAGGGACTGCGAGTGCTTAGCCTAATGGGCTGCGACGTGAGTGTGTGTGTACGATGTGTGACTCTCTCTGCCCAGTGCCTCGCCGGAGTTCAGTGTCTCTTCACCTCTTGGTTTGGGAGGTTTTGCAATGCTGCGGCCATGGGATTCCGTGAAGTTTCTAATCAATCGAAATCATGGCATGTTTAGTGTAGATGCCACTCAGCTTTATATGGCTTAGACGAACCCAATACTGCAGCAGTCACAGCTACCTAACTTCGGAAATACAGGTCTTCTCGTGCTGGCTAGAGTGCAATATAGGTATACCGGTATTCACTAATAATTCTTAAACGAATTGTTGAATAACTATGGTATTTCAACACAAAGAATTTTACACCCCTACCTAATTTATTGCCTACATACAATATTTGCTATATGTGTTTACAGAGGAGTTTACTCTACCTATATTACGCTGAAGCCAGGAAGTCGCATCTACTCATTCGGACGACGCCAAACTTGTGCTGCAATCAAACGCCTGTGTTACCCTCACATGCAGTGTTACCCTCACATGCAGTGTTACCCTCACATGCAGTGTTACCCTCACATGCAGTGTTACCCTCACATGCAGTGTTACCCTCACATGCAGTGTTACTCTCACATGCAGTGTTACCCTCACATGCAGTGTTACCCTCACATGCAGTGTTACCCTCACATGCAGTGTTGCCCTCACATGCAGTGTTACCCTCACATGCAGTGTTACCCTCACATGCAGTGTTACCCTCACATGCAGTGTTACCCTCACATGCAGTGTTGCCCTCACATGCAGTGTTACCAACTTACCAGGTGTCTCTTTGTGTAGCAGTAAATGCGACGTGCGATCTCAGCGCCCCCAAGAAGTGTTGCGGAATTTGCAGAAAACTCGTACCTGAACATTTCTGGCGGAGCCTTATTATGGCCATATTTTAGGATAAGAAATTGGAAAAATCAGCAAAAGTGCTTCAAATGCAGGAACTCAAATAATTTATGGCTGTCATACATTTTTTTGTAGCTACCAATTGTTAAGTATCAAAGCCAATGGTTGTAAACAAAGGCAGTGTCACCCAGCTCATAACCCTACAATTTTGGGGCTTGTTGCAATCAGACGCGGGTGTTACCCTCACAGTGTTACACGTGTATCAATGAATGCGGCGTGCGATATAAGCGCCCTGAAAAAGAGTTGTGGAATTTTCGGCCAACTTAAAACATATACATTTCTGGCGAAGCCTTTTTTTAACTGTATTTTCGGATAAAAAGTTACGAAAACTAAACAAAGGTGCTTCACATGCTACAATTCAAGCAATAGCTATATGGCAGTCGTACATTTTGTAATACTAATTATCGAGA
This sequence comes from Parhyale hawaiensis, assembly GCA_001587735.2. Lineage (NCBI taxonomy): Eukaryota > Metazoa > Arthropoda > Malacostraca > Amphipoda > Hyalidae > Parhyale > Parhyale hawaiensis. Next base: position 28,192,577 of record LQNS02278174.1, on the reverse strand, counting down.
ATCATTGTCAGTGTTTGTAAATGAAGGCAGTGATACCCAGTTCATAACCCTAAAATTTAGGAAGGTTGTCGGTGTCATCCGGCGCTACCCAACCAGTGCCGCATTGGAGGCCGGTGTAGCACAGGTGACACCGAAGGCCTGATTGCAACACGCCTCAAGTTGGGCGTTGTTCGAATGTATTGAAGCGACTTCCTGGCTTCAGCTTAATTTAGGCTTAATATACATGAGTAAACTCCTGTGTAAAAACATATAGCAATATGCTATGTGGGCCATAAATTAGGCAGGGGAGTAATAGGCTTTGTGTTGAAATACCATAGTGATCCGACTATTCGTTTAAAAAATTATTAGCGAAAAACAGTGTAACACGGCCAGTGAAAACTATAGTAGGTACCTACTATATTTAGTATTTCGACAGTACTTGGTTCCATGGGCACTTGACTCCCGTTCTTTCCTATCATTTGCCAAAAATAATTTTTTCTTCATGCTCGCTTCGCTGCGTAGGTACCTTTCCTATAGTACGTCTCGCCCTTCTATGCAAGCGTCCTCCAGTTTTCTTGACGTGATGCTTAGGCCCTACGTCTTTTTCTTTCCCTCTCTGTCAGTACGTAGATCACAACGTTTTTTAACCCTTTCGATACTGACGGGACGTATAAGTCCCGCATCAAAGTTTTCATTATTAAAATCAGTGCGTTGTTTCTTGCTATCGAAATTTGACAACATATTTAACAACCCGTCTGAAGTCAGTGATAGTATTTTATCTACGACTGAACAAAGCTGTAGGTGAGCTCGAGTGACTACAATGATAGTGTCTACTGTGAGCTTCTTTTAGAACCTCATAAAAGAGCAAAGTTTCCATAGCGAAAGGGTTAAAATTTTTTTACTCTGTTTACATTATTATTCAAGTACCTACACTGTTATCAGTTCCGCTACCTGTAATGCAGGTAGCGCTATTGTTGTGCTGTGTGCAACTGATAAGAGTTTCATCGGAGCTGACCCAGCAATGGAAGCAGTGCAAAAACTGTGTCGAGATGGGTCCAGCAGGTCGACAATATCGTACCATTAAAAATACTGACGGGATTTCATGTTCCATTTTAGATCGTTGATTCTCTGAATAATATTTCAACTGTCAAGATATTTGATGCTGCCAATACAATTGTGTTGCTAGTTTTTATTTAGTTTACTGAAGTTCATCTAATGAGTCATGACGACTTGTGAGCTGTACTCGTAGATAACCTTTTACAAAACCACAGTTTCTCTATAGCGCAAGAGATAGTTACTCATGTGATAAGGTAGACATACGTGACCAGGGTCTAAGAACACGATCAGTGTACGTGACTTAGCCAGCAATGGCAGATTCTGTTGATTCCGCCCGTGCTTTGAATATTGGATTTGGAGTCGCGTAATCCTATTTTGCAAGCAATTGTTACTTGGTAACTTGGTAGCGCGCGCCGTGCTTAGGTAGCTGCTAACACTAAGCCTATATTGATGAAGCCTACGGATGGACCAGGAGTGTACTACAGTCACAAAAAATATCGTTACTCCCTACTCGCCCTTGGTGTAACATTAAATTTGCATGTTGAGATTTTCTTTTTCGAACATAAGAAGAGTAGGGAGGAGTTTACGTTGCCATTAGTTACAATACACCAACCACGTGTACGGCGAAGGACTTGGTGCCGGACGAGACGTAACGTAATGAGGGCGAAGACATCACTGCTTCAATCGATGATACTAAGTGTGACACTATCTTTCCATATCTATTTCCGTTCAGTCTATGCTCAATGGAATACGGAAAGCTGAGGATTGAGGAAAAGTCTTGCTAGCTCTATGGAATAGGATATGTTTTCACAAACCTGAATCGACTCGAAGCGCGGTTTCATGCTAACCCGCAGATCGCTATTGTAGTTTCAAGTTTTGTAGCTTCAGGTGCATCCATTTTTCCTGTTTTGGTGCATCTTGGTGCATCATCGGCTATGTCACAAAACCGAAACACATAAGTGCATCATCAACGTGCCAGGTGCATCTGGATCGAGCCATTACATGAATCATCATGATGCACTTTAACTAACTTTATCTTGATGATGATGATGATAATAATAATAATCGACGTCTCAATACCCTTCGACTCCAGAATCATCGACAAGGAAGCGGAGAAGAAGGAAAAGTACCGTGACCTTGCCATCGAACTTCAGAGACTGTGACAGATGAAGGTGGACGTCGTTCCAGTGGTCATCGGAGCTCGGGGGGCAATGTCCAAGAATCTCAAGACTGTCCTGCGAGAGCTGAAGTGCGGCCATCTCCACCCACGAACCCTCCAGAAAAGCGCTCTGCTTGGAACAGCGCACATCATTCGCAAAGTACTCTGAGCCTTAGGTCGCGGGATGTGACCCGGCGCCAGAGCGTAGAGCTGAACATCGCTCAACCGATCCAATTTGGGTCGTGAAATCCCCTCGATAATAATAATCATTCGTTATCTCGCATACAGTGAATATGCCTGATGTAGACTTCATTATGCATCATTATTCTAGAATTTTGACGATATGGCAGTGTGTATACGGTGAACAACAAAAGGCCCAGAACACTAACTTGTTGGGCACCAGAAATCATATCCAAAAACTCACTCCTTCCCACCAACAACTGTACATTGACGTCTGCTAGATAAAAACTGACTAATTACCGCGAAAACTGGACCACCAATACCCATCAATCTCAGCTTATGGAGCAGCCCAAGGTGATTCACGCGATCAAAAGCAGCACTGAAGTCAAGCTGTACCAACCTTGCCTTATGACCCCCTTCAAGGGCCAGCTGCAACATATGAGAAATGTGAAGCAGAGCGTCACAAGTTTCCAAGCCCTTACGAAAACCATACTGTTTTGCGGGAAGGACACCCTGCTTCTCAAGAAAGCGACCCAATCTCGACGTAACCAATCTCTCATAAACTTTCGACAAAACTGGTGTTATCGAGATGGGTATAGCTGGAGGTTCGAGATGAGACACAGCCCTCCGGAACAAGTGTCACATGAGCGACACAAGGAATACCTCGTTATGTACCGTATATTTACTCTGTGTGAGAAGCGAAATAATATACCTACATGATTATTACCTCCGCCAAGGAGGTTATGTTTTCGCCGTGTCTGTCTGTCTCTTTGTTTCTCTGTCTGTCTGTCACCAAGATAACTCAAAAAGTTATGAACCGATTTGGATGAAATTTACAGGGATTGTTAGGCATGTTAGGAGAAACTGTTGATTAACTTTTGGTGAAGATATGTCCATCTGTTTGTTTGTTTGTCTGCCTCATTTTTCTTAATGCCATAACTCAGAAAGCTATGAATGGATTTTGATGAAATTAACATGAGTTGTTAGGTATATAACAAAGAGTAAATGACCAAATTTTGGTATAGATCTGTTTGTTTGTTCCTTCGTTTGTCGCTGTTTTTAATTTTATGCTTGTTAGCACAATAACTCAAAAAATAATCAATGGATCTTTATGAAATTTATAGGAGTTGTCACTAATGTTGAAAGACATGAATGATTAAATTTTGGTGCAGATCGGTTTGTTCGTTTGTATGTTTGACTGATGTTGCTCATTACGTTTATTAACAGTTAACTCAAAAAGTTACAAACGGATCTTCAAGAAAATTGTACAAGGTATTATTACTTGCAAAAGGCACAAATGATTAAATTTTGGAGTTTATGCAAAGAATATCATGGTTTCAGAGTCAGCTTGAATTTTTTGCTACCGTTACCTCACTTGGCGGAGGTATGCGCTTCCAGAGTGCTCTAGTTATTACTTGCACGAAGGAGGTTATGTTTCGTCGTGTTTGTCTGTCTGTCTGTCACCAAGATAAATCAAAAAGTTATGAGCCGATTTGGACAAAATTTACAGGGATTGGTAGGTATGTTAGGAGGAACAGATGATTACCTTTTGGTGAAGATATGTGAATCCGTTTTTTGGTTTGTTTGTTTGTCTGGCTCATTTTTCTCAATACCATAACTCCAAACGTTATGGATGGATTTTTATGAAATTAACATAATTGTTAGGTATATAACAAAGAGTAAATGACCCAATTTTGGTAATGATCCGTTCGTTCGTTTGTCACTGTTTTTAATTTTATGCTTGTTAGCATAATAACTCAAAAAATAATGAATGGATCTTTATGAAATACATAGGGGTTGTTAGTAATGTTAAGAGACAAAAATGATTAAATTTTGGTGCAGACCAGTTAGTTCGTTTGTATGTTTGACTCATGTTTGTCACCCCTAACATTTGTTAACAGTAGGCCTATAGCCTAACTCAAAAAGTTATGAACGGATCTTTAAGAAAATTGCACACGCGAGCTGTTATTACTATCAAAACACTCAAATGATTAGATTTGGGAGTTTATAGAAAAAAAATTATGGTTTAAGAGCCAATTTGAATTTTTTGCTACCATTGCCTAGCATGGCAGAGGTATGCGCTCTCAGAGTGCTCTAGTTATAATTTCAGCGAAGTTAGTTAAAGTGTGTCATGATGACGCACTTCGCTTTTTTTGTGATGCACTTGCGTGTTTAGGAAAATACTCGTATAGGCCTCTCTCCTAGAACATCGCTGTTAGACCGATTCGACACCGGGTGTCGATACGATAGATGACTTCTCTTGACACCTTTTTGTTGGTGGCGACATATATCACAGAGATGGTTATGTCTAGTAGGGCGATAACACGTGACTTCTCTTCCATGCTAAGCATTGCACCTCTCATTTTGTGCAGTTTGCACGGAATTTTATAATGGAAAAGCTAATACCTACCGGTTCTACACTAAGTACTGCCATCAATAATTGAGGAAGTGATGTTTCCGCTTTCACCAAACACTCTTCTCGAGAAGCACTGCGTGTTGCGGCGATGATGCATTGTAGCTACTGGTTCGTCGTGGCCACTTTGTCAACATAGCCTAAGCTCCCTCTCCTCCCCACTCTATGTTGGAACAGCGAAAAGAATCTTAAGATGCAAACTTTGTGCTATGTGAATAATGTCTTTTCCGCGACTGTATAGGTAACAAAGACTACATGTGAACGAAAAATCGCCTCCACAAATGATCTTGTAAAAAGATGGAAATGTGCATAAAGATGCGCTTACTTTACGATATTCTATCTCTTAATTAAGAATCATCTACGGACTCATAAGCTCACCTTTATGCAGTAATGCAAAAAAGTTCTACTTTATTGTGATGCTGTGTAAATGCAATGGAGAATTTTGAAATGTAATATTTTCATTTTCTGAAATCGCAAGATGTTCTAGTTAAAATTACGAGTACGTTGCGCAGAAACGGTAGGTACCTAGCTACCTATGGTGTAGCTAAGTGAATTGCTTTCTAGGAACCTATCATTTCAGACGTCAAATAGCACATTCTTGCGCAGTCAGAGATGAGCGGGCTCGTAGAGGCCCTTCGAGTACTCGGTTACCTATTTTTAAACCAACCAGCGAAATTTGTTAGGATAGCTATTATCTTTCAACTACAAAGTAAAAAATTTGCCGTGCTATCGAACCGTTAAGCCTAACAAGAAAATAGGGGTTTTCTCGACGACCTTATAACGTTTTATAGGTAGCTACTATCTATTGTCGGGAATGATAGAAACTGCTGTGTACAGCATAAAATTTATTATGTGCTCTCCGGTGGAGAAGGTACGAGAAACAAAGCAGTCACAAACATTACTTAGCTACTTGATGATTCTTCTGACGAGGCCCAGGTGGCGTTATTCACACCACCTCTTGTTTATCACAATATTTTTTTTCCTTTTTAACTGTGAAAGCTATGAATGGATTTGAGCTGGATGATATTAGCCTACATGCGAATTGGGTAAGTGAACTGAAGGCCTTGCCACAAAAATGATAAAATCGATCTTTTAATTGCAAAAAAAAGTCGAAAAAAGGTTGAAAACTTTAGGTTAAGAGTTTTGCTTTTTTTGTAGGTAGTCCTTGCACAATTACACAGTAATATTTCGGAGAACTGATGATTGTATCGTATTTCTTATACAGTAGCTATATCTTTCAATTGGTGAAAAGAAAAGAAGCAATATATATTAAATGTCCAAGCTTTTAGTTTACATACTAGTTACGGTTCTAGTAGAAAGAAACGAATGGGTTATTATAAACAATTTTACTGGAATTTTTTTAACCTTGAATACTTTTAAAACGTTTTGAGGTTAGATGAACAATGTACGCAAGTAAAAGTAAAAGGGACGAACTTTTTAGAAAATGAAATCAAAATTAAAAAAAAAACTGGCAAAATATTATATGTGGCCTCAAATTAGGGGGTGCTTCGCGGAGTAGTTTAGCTGACGAAGATGTTTAGTTACATAGTTAGGTACATTGAAATAATGTGGCTAATGCTTCGATTCATGCTCTAATTCCCTTCTGTTGCATACCGGTAATTCATTGTCGCGATTTCGTGAAACCATCGTTTGCAGTAGGCTAGTGCAGTTAGTGTCTTCGGTAAACGTGCCCCGTATCGGAGTGTTGGCAAGTGCCGGTCGTGTTTAGTAGCGCCAATACGACACTCTAGAACAGTGGTTCTTAACCTTTTTAATCCCACGCCCCCTTTAGGGATATGTATTTTTTTCCTTTGAGCCCCCTTCAAGGATATATAATTTTTCCTTCGAGCCCCCTTCAAGGATATATAATTTTTCCTTCGAGCCCCCTTTAGTGCTTTTAATAAATGTAGCGCTTTATTCCTTTCTATTCCGTTTCATATGGACCAATAGATCATTGACATAGCTAGCTACAATGGCGGCAAGAACAAAGTTCACCCCTGCCTTGCAAGAAAAAAGATATCGCATTATTCGCCGACAACTTTGTTTTTGCATTCCCGCCATATGATCTGAGCTACAGCACGAGACACGTACGTTTCACTGGTCCTCGGCCCTCTACTTGCCAAGATTTTCTCTCATTTTGTCACCGTACCGAAAACCACCGTGGCATCACAATGGGTCGTACCATTGAAGAAAAGACTCGGGCCATCACCCTAATCGAGTAGGGAGTGCTGGTGAAGCGCGTAGCTGTCGAACTGAATGTCAGGCGTGTCCTTCTTCAAGCTTAAAAAATCAGCTGCCGCAGTCCTTGCCGGGACTATTACACCACGAAAAGCGGGATGCGGGCACAAGAGAAAGACAACAGTAAAGACTAACAAGGTTTAGATTAGATTTGATAGGCGGCAGTAGACGAACCAATAGGCCCATTCCCAAAGAGACACCGGAACATACGGCCTGGTACTCTATGAGCTATTGCCATTATGTTAGTAGGATATAGAGGACAGGAGAAAAGAGAGAGAGAGAAAAAAAGTGTGGGGGGGGTAAAGAGTCCCTGCCCAAGAAACGATCTTGAATGCACGCAAGAACGTTCAAGAGCCGCTGACATGCGGAGCTTAGAGACCTCAAACTGTGTAGTTGGAGCGGGAGTGAGAATGAGATGGATTAAGGTTGCCTCAGAAGCTTTGGCCGTTAAATGTTTGCAACTCCCGGAGGAGCAGTTCTTAGTTGCGGAGGATGTCTCTCCCAATATACGTCAAGACGATTTTTAAACGCATTGACTGACTCCGCACTAACAACATCGGAAGGGAGTCTATTCCAAATGTTGACTATGAAATACGGAAAGAACTGCTGTCTTAAAGTCGTTCTTCGAGCTTTATGCTTGAGTTTTTGACCGTTGTTTCGCATGCGATCATTGAGGTCTCTTTCAAAGAGCCCCGTTGTAGGTACATCGTTGAAGCCATTCAAATACTTGAATGTTTCTATTAGTTGCCCCCTGAGACGTCTTTGCTCGAGAGAGATCAG
>LQNS02278174.1:28154515-28165794 GCA_001587735.2 Parhyale hawaiensis | reverse complement strand
CCCCCGGCTGCTCAGGCCCCCTCCGGAGCTTCCTTCCCAAGTCGGCGATTGGATGCCCTGACGACAGCAACCAACAACAACAACACTGAATTCCCAAGACGATGCTGGAATATCAAATATGCACTGGAATCAATTACATCATGGACGGTGCGAGTGCAATTGTTCATTTCTGCATCGTGTGTAGCTACGTCCTATATCAAAATCATCAAGCAACTGTTATATATCGATAGGTATGGTTCAATATTTTTTTCTTTGTCAACACTATTTGAAATTAACTTTTTTTTTCAAAATTACTTTATTCTTTACGGCAGCATGGCCTGTGAGTCGTGCCAATTAACTCATGCCTTGATGTTGAGGTAATTGACTATATTATTACAATTCCAGTTTTACGACAATGTTGTACCTTTTGAACTTTTTATTAGATCGTAGCATTTCTGTTTGTAATTCTATTTTTTTCACAGAGCAACACATTGCAACATCGGCTGATGAACATGCATGGGCTAAATTTTCATTTTTGAACAACGATTTGATTCTACAGATATGTTGTTAGTTGTCACTACGTATAAATAAGCCGTTCGGAAACGTTGAAGCCCATTGCGGTGTGAACTCAAAATACCGTACAACGCGGCTGCTTAGTACATTTTTCTCTTTTAAATTAAATTCGGGTAGAAATGTGATCTTACTGGTAATCTTGTGTCTAGCATAAAACATTGCAAACAATGGCCAGTGTTTCTGGACTGACTACTGAAGATTCTGTGGGCTGTGGATAAACAAAGGAGTGCTACTGCTGAGGACTGCGTACGGAGCACAAAAAGCTATCATGTGAGCCTGTCTTGCATTAGGTACCTACGTGTCATCATTCCAATCTTATCGTTTGTTTCTCAAAAGTAAATCCACGACTCATTTTATTTGGTGCTACCATCAGGGCTAGGGAGTCGGAGTCGGGCATATTTGGGGGGCTTGGAGAGTCGGAGTCGGGTATATTTTAGGGCTTGAAGAGTCGGAGTCGAAGAAAAATCACCTACTCTGACTCTTCAATTACTTAACGCCAATTTGAAACTTCACTGCAAGAATAAATAATAAACTTGACACTAGAAAAATAAAAATGGGGTTTTTAGAGCAATAATGCATATCTCGCCAGTATGAAGTACCCTACTATTTACAGTAGCCTACTTATACTCAAGTACCTAATCACTGGTCATGCCTAATCAATGCACTTGCGCAGTCCATTTTCAATGATGCTCTCTGCACTTCCGCTACTCATTAATTATACTGCACACGTGGTTTGTATTTTCAATTCCCCAGCTTCTTTAATAAGCCCAGCAAGATAACACAGTAGGTGCGATGGAGACAGGGCAGTAACGAATAACCGGACAGAATGCAGTCCTAAAGGATCGGAAAGACAAAAAGGCCACTCGCCGAGGCCACTTCGAATGTGGCAATGATTCCACGATTATTAAATGCAATCCAAATCATCCTCCAATAGTTTGAGAGATTTTTCACTGACGTAGCTAAGCCTAATCGTATTTTTTCAATGCTTCAACGTATTCAGAGTCAATCTGAAATAACATTCGACTAGTGTCAGAGCTCCCGTTGCTCTTTCTATTATGTTAATAAATTTTGAAATATATAGCTAAATTACATGTCCATTATATCTTTATATTTTCAATAACTTTTTGCTTCTGATCATTCCAAATAGTACCCTGGACGACTGTCACAATTAGCGCTGCAGAAACTAGTGATCCAAAATTTTCAAGAAAAAAAAAAAGGCAGATTCGACTATCTCGACTAATCTTTCAACCGTGCCTGTGAGCAATGCATCACTGCTACCCTCGTTTATTATTTTTCAAAAGATTAGCGTTTTAGGCAACTTCATTGTTTTCTTCTCTAAAAATACCAATATAGGCCTACTTACGGTAATCTTGGATTTTCTACCTCTCACTAAAAATGCAGAAATATACATAGATATGTTGCCTCGGTAGAGATAGCATTATCTAACTTACTGGAAGCGGTTAGATGATTTAACGGTTTCATGCATGTTACAAACTAGCTTGCACTCGTTTGCTTCTTGTTTCGTTTCTCATGGGAGCTGCGCCGAAAGTTTTGGTTTCCCTTTATTTCTGGAAGCTGCTGATAATTTTGTGTTCTTCACCTTTCGCTGATGAAAAATATTTTGTTTAGATTGCATCATCTAACTAACTCGGGAAGTGGCAATTTTACCTCGAGCGAGAGGTTTCCTAACTACAACAATCGAGTTTGAACACGTTTAGTTCTCGTTCTCGATTCCACTACCGTGGGAGTCACATCACAGCTTGCGATTTTGCGAAACTGGAAAGATGAGCATGAAATCTATGATGAGGTTGTCTGTGCGTGAAATGTAGTCAACGGGTTCTACCTGAAGTTTTATCTATTTATGAGCGTTCAGAAACAATTAAAAAGAATAACAGATAAAACTTTTCGTGCAACATGAAGTGCTTCGGTGTCATCACATATTTCTCATTCCTATCGGGATGCAAAGGATGGGCCATAGAGAATACCGGTAAATTTGTAACTTGGTCTATTCGTAATTCGTAATATGGTTGAATCGTACCCACTGTCAACTAGTAGCTACTAGCTACACATTTTTACTGCGTATGTAGCTGTCTAAAGCTTCACAGAGTCAAGGCTCGAAGACTTATTGCATATGGCACTAGTAAACGTGGAACTCATGCGTGGTCGAGGGCGTTCGTAAATCAACGCGCATGTGAACAGCAAGTCAGGGCAGAAAGAATAATTATAAGGATCTGCCGCTGAATTTCCTTCTATGTAAAACATAGAAATTATGCACGCGAGTCTACTTGGCCTAGCCTTTGTAACTGCAACGAAGTCCTTGCTACAATTAGCTACTCTATCAAAATTGGCAACACTATACTAGTGAAATTTTGTCGTTATATACAGCGTTTATTCTTAATATTACTATACTATGTTACTACTATAATTTTTCAGAAACATATTAATAATGAATAGTTAGCTATTTAAACAATACGTAGTAAATATGGGTACGAGTTGACCAGCTTGGTTGCAAGTTGGTTGTGGGTACGATTTGAGAATCTGTAGCTAATATAGTTAGGCCTATAGCCATTCCTCCAACTCAAGTTAGTGTGGAGAGACTCTTCTCTGTTCCGAATTTACGTTAGTTAAGTCATCTGCGCGCCTCTCTTAAACAGAAGCATTTTTATTCTTGAAAACAAACAAATAAGGTAATTTGATCTTCAGTCACCGTCGAATCTTTGTCTCTTTGATCCTGTGCTGTTTTCTATCCAATAAATTCAAATTTAGTTCTCGGCTAAATGTACTGACATCTAGAAAATTTGGGATGATCAGATTTTTTTCTAATAATGTAGAATTTAGGAACGATCCATGCGAGTGGTTTTGTTTCTCAAGTAGAAAGGAGCATTCCCATTTTTTCAGCTTTTATTTGTTCTTCATCATTCTTTTGTAAAAGATTTGGAACAGCTGTTGATGGCATTTTCTGGTTAGGACAAAGTTTTTTTTCTTTTACTACAATCAACAATGAGCAATCAATATGTAAACATTCAATGTACGGCAACTATGTTTTTCCTAGAAAATTAGTTGAGATGATACTACATGCAGTTCTCAAGGAGTAGGTAGGAGTCGGCCCTTTCAAATTACCTGGAATCGGAGTCGAATGTTCAAAGTCCCGACTCCCCACCCTGGTTAGCATTCATTCATTTATTTGCGTTATGCGGCTGCAGTAAGAAGCAGCAGCTCTTCAGTATCTGTATGAATGGAGCGCTATAGCTGCTCTGCCCGACGTCGCTGGTACACAAGCGAAGAGACGGAGAGAAAACTTGCACTTCTGTCTGGCTGCATCTGTGGTGGCAGGTGTGTTATATAGCCTATATAGTGGCGAAAATTGCAGAGTGGAGTATTGTGTCGCACCTTGTATCGCTATACATTGTACGGACTATACTTCTGCTCTTGGAGGCAGAGTGTTGTTGCTGTGAACACGTGCCATGATTGTAGTCGTACTGTTGTGTCTGCCATCTCACGTTGTTTAGCCAATCGTGTTGTTATATTGACAGTCCTCAGGTTACTTTTTTTCGCTGCGTTTGGATGGTTCTTGTGACTTGTACTATATAAGCTCTTTTGCGCATTAGAGCTTACAGAAATTCTTCACGTGGCTAACCGTACTTTTACCGGGCTTTCAAAGTGTAAAGCTCATTTCAAAGACTTGATGAAATTTATTGACAATGACTCATACCTAAACTATTTCAGATAATATAATAACTGGTAACAGTGTTCATTTTTTACATTGTTGGTATTGGAAACAAAAAGGATAAAGATAGCAGCTCTCCTTCGCGCGGGTAACCAGATGGCGGACATTGTTAGGTTGAAAAATGTCAGTTTATCAACGGTGAAACGGGTCGAAAACCGCCTTAAGAATAATGAAAGCCTCAAAGATCGACCACGTTCAGGCAGACCACAAGTTATTCAACGGAAGAATGCTCGAAGAGCCTTTGAAAATGATCCGAAACTCAAAATGACTGAATTTGCGAAGAAGAAGATTTCTGTGTCAACCGTGTCCTGAGCTGTATAAAGAGTGAAGGTGGAAATAGCTTAAAGCGTCAGAAAAGACCGCTGCTAACTGCTGACATGGTTAAAAAGCGCCAAGAGCGATGTTCTCGCCTTCTTAACGACTTGAAAAGTCATGGAAATCGAGTCATTATTTTCTCAGATGTGAAGACCTTCCCCGTGGATCCTGTCTTCAAGAAACAGAACGTTCGAGTTGTGAGCTTTGACCAAGACATCTCTGATGTTCGTTGTGTCTCCGCAACAAAGCATCCGGCCTCATGATGATGCTTGGCGTTGTGGCCTCCAGTGGAGAGAAGATGCCAGTGTGGTTCAAGGGCGGTTACAAGTTGACAGGGGCTGCATACAGGGATATCATGGCCACAAAAGTTCTTCCTTGGATCAGAAAAATCGTCAAAGATGGAGATTACGTGTTTAAGCAAGATGGTGCACCAGCGAACACGTCGATAACCGTCCAAAACTGGATGAGCCACAACATGACTTTCTGGCCCAAAGACTTCGGGCCCCCACAGTCACCTGATCTCAATCCTCTGGACTACAGCGTGTGGCCGCATATTGAGAGTAAAGCATGCAAAGATCACCACAACAACATTGAGGAGCTGAAAGCCTTTGTGAACCGCACTTGGGCCCAGATGAGGAAAGACTACGTCCGTAATGTGTGTAAGGACTTCCGACCACGATTAGGGCGTGTCATTGCTGCCAATGGAGGTCCTATGGAATAGCAATGTTGTTTAGATCATAATAAAACTAATACATTACATATCTTGTTTTATTTAATTAAAAACTAGGCTTTTACGAACTTCGGATGGCAAATTATTAAAACAGGTCAGGACTTTTGCAAAGCCCGGTAGTATATGATTTTTACCGTAGCTACTGGTGACATTAGCTTTCCAGTTGTGTCTCATGAACTAAGATGGAGCATCTACTACCCAGTTAAAAATCGAGCCGTTTTATTGCCATACCAGTAAAGGTAAAGCAAATGTGACCGCAGTCACTATGGGGAAACCCACACGCACTGGTTCGTACTGCTGATATAGGTCAACTGACCCCAGTGTACGGCTGCGGTCGACCACGGATTGTCAAGTGCTATGTCGCTGTCGACGGAAGTTTCTTATGCTACTACCATGCCCACACCCTCCTCATTTCTGGGAAAGGTCAGTACCTCTGCGACAGCTGTGCAGGTATAAACGCTGTTCATGAGCTGTTAACTGATCATAGTGTGACAATTAAGTTGAAGCTGTAAGCTTGCCAATGTAGCCAAACAGTCGCTATTAGGCCTAATCACCCGCGAGCGAAGCTATAAGAGCGGTGATACTGTTTTCGTCTACGGTTCCGTTGTGTGTCTTTTAGTTTGTCTGCTTGTTTGCCTGTCCACCCAAAAAGTGGCAGAAAGGTTGAGTCGTCAGGCAGTCAGGTGGGTTGACTTAGATGTGAAAAAATGCCAACAAAATATCTAGAGTTGTGTAACTGGCCACCTAAAATGACGTTGAATGTGTAACTCCCCACCTCTGACCGCGGGTGATGGTCTTTTACGCCAGCCACTGGGTGTTCTAGTTTTACTATGCGTTTATATGGTCGAGCGATTTTCCTATAGCCTAGCGTGCGTATTTTTCACTTTGATGATATTTTCGAAAATTCGCGAGTGCTCAGATTAGTGTTTCGGGCTCTTGCATGGTTCATAAATTTTTCATTGCATTTTGATGGTATCGTCAAATGTTAATTTCGCAGCAGCTGCCAAGTGCAGTTTTTTTTTTTTTGCATTTTCATCGTGTAGGTATACTATGCCAATAGGTAATGAACCCCTCCCCCAGTATTTTCAGAGTGAATAACGTAGTGTAGCGATTGGTACAACAAAATACACAGAGGTAGTGTTATGGACGGGTTTGCGCTGCAATCTTTTGATGCCGTCATCTCTCGCCATGCGGCATAAAGCCGTAGATAAATACATGGTAAAAGAGACGATGCCCTATCCAGGATCGTCAGCAGTACTGTTGTGGCATGTGCATCTAAAATCGAGTTCACACGCCCTTTATAATTTTATATCATCACGTCCAGTCATCCACTCGTCCGAAAGTTCTACAGCGCTGTTATCAACACAACTTTGTGTAAGCCGCATAAAGTTATAAAATGTAAACAGTCAAAGCAGTTGCCTCTGCAAGTATCACAAGGCAAGTTACGGAAATCTCTTCAAATTTCGAGTAAAATAAAACCCAAAAAACACTTCTCTTTTCTTCTATTTCTAGGGTACAGCACCGTAGCACATTCGAACAACTGGATGAGGGAACGCGACGAGATGAATGACGTGTGACCTCACCCTAAGGAACGCCCGTTTTGAGTAGAATAAGTGTATAGGTGGAGTTAAAATCCTGTAAAATGCTCTATAATCGAGAATTCAATAGTCAGTCCCTCACGATACCCCAGCACTAACTGCCGACCCTTTGACTATGTTCTTCTCTAGTTTAGTTCTTGTACCAGAAGCTTTGTCATTATTAAAATTTTGTATCTGTATTTGGCTAACCATAGCTGCCAAAAACCTTCATTACAAGTATTTCATTCATTTTTGTTAATTTAGCCAAATTGACTATACATTCTCCCAGAATTCTCTGCTCTAGTCACCATATTAGTGAGTCGAACGTTTTGTCTCATCATTAAATCATTATGAACTTGGAAGCGCCGCACCTGATGAATTGCAGCTATAGGTTGATTATTGCGCCGATGCAACCGCCGCACCCTGTGTGTTTTTTTTCTTGGTCATCTCACTATTGCTTTCGACGCACTCTATGTAGCTACCTATTGAGTTTTTCATCTATTTGTAAAGAAACGTCAACGCAATGCTGACGTGAACGTACCTATACTAGCCACTGCCTGCAGCGTGTGAACTGGCCAAATAAACTGCGTAGGTACTCGTTTCGAAACCGGTTTTCTTCGAAGTTAACTTTATACAAACAGCATTTCTACATATAATGCGTACGGTAATTCTTGATGTAAACTATTTACCTACTATCAAATTATCTTCATACTTCTGTCCCCCCTATATGCACCCTATCAATTTTGTAGAATTTAAAAAAAATTGTGCTATGTCACCTCTTATATACTATAGGTGTCAGTGGTGCTGCGTTACCATAGGCACCTACATAATTAAGCGCCGAAACAAAGCACTAGAAGTATGTAGCTATGACTTGTCCGAAACTACAAACAGACGCGCTGACGTCGACCCGACGCACATTGAGCTGATAGTAATTACCCTTGATACGTTTTCCTTGAAAGTTCCAAAAACTCCGTCGTCTTCTGTAAACTGGAAGAGGTTTCAGCCTGTTTAGTTTTTCGCGCTGCTTCCAACACTCTTAGCGATATTCGAAGTGCCCAAATCAAAGCTTCGATCGGACTGTATGGAGTTTCGCTCAAGCTAAGCCTTTAAGGCTTAATTTCGGCGCCCAGGGGAGCGTGCTTCATATTTTGCGATTTTGTACTCATCAAGGTAGCTACGTTCCTAAAGTTCTCGATTTTGTAATATATTTCATTTCGATGATAGGTAGGCTATATATGCGAAATAGATGAGAAAAATATACCCACCAACTATTCAGTGAGTTTCTGTCAGTATTCAGAATTGAGATCACCAAAATAAAAAAAATACCTTCTATAGCTTTATGGGAACTCGGACCTATAGAAACTTTAGGTACCTACATTGTAAGGCTTCTGCTATCCAGCGTTCGCTGCCACAAATTTGTTGCCGTTCGTTCGGAGATCGTTTCTGTTTGGCGGCAGATGATTTTTCTTGCAAATTTTTTTCGAATGCGTAACGGTAATATATATGTGCGTGCTGAGTTCGAATATAAAATTTATTTATTATAGAAATGAAAAGAAGCATCAAAAATGGAAATTTAATACGCCCTAATTTGCCACGCGGCTTACGAACTTTCACCGCGTGACAGAGAACTTTAGGAAAGAGAAACAAAGCTTGCCTTACCTTACCTATGTTTGTATTAGCTTTCTAACCTATCCTTACCTAACTTAGCTAACCTAACCGTGCCACACTTGGCCTAACCTGACTTAACCTTACATAGCCGGAACTAACCTTACCTTACTTTACTCTGAGTAATCTTTCGAAAATCCCGCTGTCGAAAGTACATAGCTATATAAGGATTTACTGTGCAAATTTCCCTCGCTATTTCAAGCATCGAATAGAAAAATATGAAGAAATTCATATCTATAACTATCAAGTTATCCAAAGAATAAATGTGTAGCGCTCAAATCTGTTTTACTGGCGACAACTTGCTTGAAAAAATTCGCCTGCCTCCAAACAGAGGAGACCCGCCATTAGGTATGAAGAGGGAAAGACTCACTGTAAGTTGATATGTTGTTCCGATTTCCGAATAGGCCTATCTAATCTAATACTAAGAATGACCGTCGTGTGTTTATATATTTTGAAATTTATATATTATATGTATTTATAAATTTATATATTTATATGTTTCGTGTCACGCTCTTAACGAAATAGATAAGCAGAAATTAGCTCTGGCCTTCCTGTTTTCATCAGTGTATTCATCTGCTTGAAGGCTGCGGTCATCCTGGCAAGCTTCAAATGGCACTCGAACAGTATAGCTATCTGACTCCGGTCTTTCTTTGACAACGTTGAAGTCCACTCGATGCAGATGCATATGTATACAGCTTCTCAAAACAATGTCTTCCATCGTGATGTGTACACTCTTCTAAGTTTTCTTTCATCCAAATTTCAGCTGCCCTTAGTTTACGCTGATACTCTTGTTTTGATTTTTGATAATTATCGAGGCGAATGGTAAGATATTCTTCAGCGGTCAACAGGAGCGTTAAGACGACGATGATTTCTTTACAGCAAATTGTTTTCTCCATTTTGGGTTATTCACTTCTCAGGCCGCAACAAATAAATTCGGCAGTTGATCAACGGAGCACTCGCGGCGGTCAGAAGACAATAATTTCTCGGGCAGTAGACAACTATTTCTTCTGAGAGAGCAAAATTCGCTTCAGAGGCCGAAATTTCAACACTTCAATGAAACAGATAGTTAAGTATAGAAGACAATATTATGGATACGGTTCACTCACATTGTATATAAACTGACTGGAATGACATTCAAGTTTATTGCAGTGTTTTACTTAAGATTTTACTTCTAAAGACGCACGTTCAATTAAGAAAGAGGATAGGGAACGTAAAAGAAGAACGAGACTACTACAGTCTTAAGAAGGAAAACTTGCCAGAAATGGAGAGAGGTGAAGCGCCTATGCGGCACAGTGACAAGAAAGATTTGAAGCAGAAAGGTTACGGAAGGAATTAGAGTTGCTAATAAGCGTGAGCGGGAAAATGTGGAAACGGCAAGTCAGAGGAGAGAGCAAACATATCGATTATTGCGTGAATTTTTTCACGCACGGGTCCACTATAGTCTCCTAATAATATCACAGTGCACAAAAATGAAAATTGTAATAGTTACTGGCGTAACCGATAATATTCGAATGGTGAGCGTGTTTTTTGCTCAGCTGAAGGCAGTGTGTAAGCTAGCTATGTATTTAAGTCCTCGTTGCTGCTACGATTGCCTTTTCGCCTGCATGCTAGTAAAAATAAACTAGTTTCCTCGTCTCCACGTGAATGCGTTGCTGCGTGCTTTTAAATAGTACAAAATTTCATATAATTTTGAGTTGTAATTCTGCCAACTTGCTTTGCAAACTGAACTAACGGCCAACATTTTAACGCCTTGTATGGTAAACTCAGAGTTGTGTTTACGAGGGCTCAGTAACAAGTGGGGATGATTAGGTAAGGAAACTGGTTCTTTTGACTACCTAGCGTATGTCACCTTTTTGAGAAGTTCCGTGACCACCTATTCCTTCTTTCTCTCGTGTAGCTACTTAGCTGTGTCGCCAAACGAGGCACTACTGATGTTCGGCACGAACTCCGCCCCGTGATTCTGTTTTGCGCCTTCTCATAGCCCTGACCGCGCCCTTAATGGATAGTTTTCTGTAGCTAAGTATTAGCACGTAAGACTGATCGCTGTAATTAAGGGACAATCTTAACAAGGTTTAAAGTCCGTCTTTGTAACCTAAACAGTGAAGCTTTGGATAACGTTCGCAAATCTTCTTTACGACAATGGATCTCGGACGACTTTGAGGTACAGTGCCCTGTTCAAAAGCAAAAACTTTTTCTCGAGGGCTGGTAACTGATTGAAGGTCACCAGCTGCCTGAAACAATTCAACGGATCGAAGTCAGTGCACCTGCCTTAAACTTCGAACAGGTCAAGAATCGAAGGCTTAAGTTTGGCGCCCACTCGAACATGCCCTTATACTGTATTGGTAACTTGGTCTGTTGACTTACGGTACTCATTTTCCGACGTTGAAAGGACGAAGAAGTCAGTGCGTGGGAGCGATAAAACTCTAGAGATAACGGGCGAAGGACGTTATTCGGGCCAAGACGAGTAACCTCCCAGTAATAGGCGAAGGGTAAGCACTGACGACGAGGCAAAGTGGTTGCAGTGCTCGCTGCCAGAACGCGGTTGCGTGTCGTATCCTCCCCTTGTCCTGCTGCTTGTGATTCTATACCTCATTGCATCCCTGGACCCTTCTTATCTACTATATAATAATTCACGTCGTGTTTTTATTTATTTATTTATTTATTTATTTATATCTTTCCTGTCACGCTCTATGGGAATAAGATAGGAGAAAAT
>LQNS02278174.1:28144245-28154372 GCA_001587735.2 Parhyale hawaiensis | reverse complement strand
TTCAGTCACGCACCCTCGCTATTTTGAGATCTCTATTGCCCGCTTCCTGCAATAAGCCCGGTTCTGCTCATTGGAGGGTCATTATCCGCTTCCCATTCGTGACTGCTGCTCCGTTTGTGGTTGCACTGCTCGCTGCCAGAACGCGGTTGCGTGTCGTATCCTCCCCTTGTCTTGCTGCTTGTGATTCTAAACCTCATTGCATCCCTAGACCCTTCTTATGAAACCTATAACATTAAAGCTTGATACTTCGGAACTCCTGTGTGTACTCTGGGCTACGTAGCTACTTATATACAAAGCTGTGTTGTCTCCTCTGTATTTACATGGTGCATGTTACACACGTACCGTACTTGCTGTTGGTAGCAGCCTGATTCAGTATGACGATTTTACGTCATTGTCAAACTTGTATTTGCTGAAGGTTACCAGAAAATATGAACTAGCTACGTGTCGTAAGCGACACAGTACGAAGCATTGGCGCCTGGTCCGGTTAGTTATACTACGTACAGGTGCTTGGGCGTATTTTCACTGAGGCTAAAAAAGTAATAATCAGTCACTGTATGTACACTTACTAACGTGTAGTGTAAATTTGAAGTATATCATCTAATGTCTGGCGAGATTTTAAGGTACGAGTACTATACGAGCAGGACGCTCATCAGACTGCAAAGTTGAATTAAAATAAAAAGTGGAAGCTCTGTCTCCGAATTATTATTATTATTAACGCCCTATTTAACCACCGCACCCACACAGCAGTGTACTCTAAGCAGCGATGGCTCTTCCCTTAAGCTTTACGGACGCTTTAGAAATGTAAGCTATATGCTCTCATGTAAAGGTTTACGTTTTAAGAAGTGAAAGTCATGTCCTGTTGTGAAACTCGACGTTGTAATGTGTGGAAGTAATGCCCTGCTTTGAAAATTCAAATTTTCATGTGTCATCAGTTCACCGTTAGATGCACTGCTTTGTGTAGACTTTCTTGTGCCAAACGTTGACTGCATTCGCTTCAGATGCCGAAAGGAAACTCAGGCTTTCTGACGACCACACTAGCCTTTGACAGGAATGACGTGATGCCAGGATGTGCAGCTTGCATGTTCTTCACGCCACCGTATCTATGCTACCGAGTTAAAATATATTTCAAAACGACGAGTGAGTTGCTCACATAGTTCATTTACAGAAGATAGTTGGGTCAAATTTGAGTGTATGCGCTACGCCCCGAAATTTTCAGGTTTGTGACGTCACAATTGCGTTACGCCTCTGTTATAGCGAGGAATCTTTGATATTTCCACTGTGGCGTGACGTAACTTTGACGTCACAAGCCTGGAAGTTTAGGAGCGAAGCGCATTCACCCAAATTTGACACAACTATCTTCTGTAAATGAACTGTGGTTGCTCATCCCTGCTTTTAGTTGTTCATGCCAATGCATTTGTGGTCCCGGCATTAGCACCTGTTTAATAGTTACTGCTGAGAACGATCCTCAGTATTAGCGTATTAGACTATAAATGCTGAAGGAGATTCTCACCATTATCAAGACGTGCCGCCGCCATGGGTACCTAGGCAATGTAGACAGTGCCTATCCAGCAGCTGTATAAAAAAAACACTTCAGTTAAAGATGAAACAAGAACTTGTGGTACAAATGTGACAACATTCTAATGAAATAAAACCAAGATTTTCCGTTTTCCAGAATAATATAAAGTTCATCTCATCACTAAATAGACACATGTTTTCAAGATATTGCTTGCCAAGTTGATAAGAATGCGTTTGAATGTTTATTGAAGCGCTATGGTCTACGGAAACTTTTTCGAATGCTTGGGATTAGAAGCAGGAAGCAAAGAGCGCAACGGGAGGACTCATCAGAAACTAGCTTAGAAAAGTTACGTCAACATCGACGAACGGTACAGCTGAGCGCCTATGAGTATTTTAAATAATTTCACCACATAAATCGTTGTCAATGGCTAATTTCATCCCTTAGGCTAAGCACTAAATAATTCAAGAGAACATAATATACTAATGGAACAGTAAACAATGAGCGATATAGAAACTTGCAGTGGAGGCTGGTGAAAACACGACCTCGAACAAACATTGCCAAATGCTGTAAAATTTTCGCAGTAAACGTTAACCATTCCTGCTACATGTATTTCTGTGGAGAATTCGATTTCTACTTTGCAAGGAACGAAAAGTTACCCTTTCGGAGAAGAAAGACTTTGGTATACAATAAAGACTTTCATCGCCTGTTTTAAAATCTGTTGAAAGGGAAAGATTGAACAAATTGGGATAAGATCCTTTTTCTGACTTCAATTTATGAGCAATAGACATCTTTGCTACTATAGTGAAAGAAGAACAGGTTTCCTCGACCAATAGTCAAGTATAATTTTTCAGAAACAATGTCTCGGAATTTTTCACGTATTTTTCTGATGCGTACCGAGAGCACATTCCCACGGCACGTGCCGGGTATTATAGCGTATTATAACTACTGAAGACGATCCTCCGTATCAACGTAATAACTAGTTAATTACTACTGAACTATCCTCGGTAGCAACGCATCGGCTACTAAATACGATCCTCACTGAAGACTATCCTCAGCGTCATTCGCCTGCATGTGTACTGTACAAGTGACCGTAATATGTGTGGATAACTTGAACTGGTTTCATTAATTCCCCTATTGTACGCAGAACCGCAGCATAGAATACGTATATAAATTGAAGCTTTGCTTATGTAGGTACCGCATGCGTGCTAGCCAAAATCGCAATTTAAAATCCTTATTTATTAATACCGAAACTTTTTTCAGATGGCTCCTCTACCGCGTTGTAATTCCAATGGTGCTATATGATATGGATCTGTATTGCGTAGTAGTGGCACGCAGCGCTATAGACGCTCTGTTACTCGTGCTTGCTGCGCAGGCACATGCAGCTGCAACCATCCATCAAATGTTGATTACTGATTTGTCTGTCTGACTCAAGGCTGCAAAGGGGGATTGAATTTTGGCGTGAAACTCGGGGAATATAATTATATAGTTGATATTTTAGCAGCGTTCGTATCGGCTGTTTTGTCTCATACTATCAAGTTAGGTCCATTCTGGTAGCTTTGGTATTCAAAACAGATATACATTCACTTGCTGTATGTACAGTATACTGTAGCCCATAAAGTTGCTTGTTCCCAAACTTGGTGTCAATACGTTTTGGCTGTAGCCTAATAGTGGCAGTTGCTCGTACCCGTATTTTATATTTTATTTTATATTTTATTTGTTCCTTTCCCAAAACATTTTAATGTTGGTTGTACTTCACTTGTCTGTAGCTACTCGCTGTCAGAGCGTAACTAAATGCCAAATATATGGTGATTTTACATTGGCTGTGACGAGTAAGAAAAAAAGGGAAAGTACCGAACACTCCAGATTGAAAATTTGTTAACGTGTCTAGATTTCACCCATCTATCTGCCTTCTTTAGTAAACGTTAATCTATTTTAGCTATACTAAAATTCTGTAAACTTTATTCATTTACTTGCTTGTTTACTTATTTACTTGCTTGCTTGTTTACGTACTTATTTACTTGCTTGCTTGTTTACTTACTTATTTACTTGCTTAGTTGCACGCAGAAGCTTCGCTTTAGGATAGGAAGAAATTCGAGCGTGGAAGATTTAATTCTTCTGTATCCGTGATGCGGAAGATGAACCTGAGCTCAGTTGCATAAACGTGCATTTTAAATTTAAAGGTGATACGGGAAATACAACTGGAGTACTACTTACCTACGTCACATATATTTCCCCATGCAGAGTGTTCAATATACCTTTGAGAAGCAAAGAAGCTGGTGCTGGTGACTTGTACGGGCCGGAGTGGACTGCCGAATAGCGTGTGGTCTATGACCAGCTGAATAACACCTGTTTTTCTGCCAAAGCAAAGACGATTGTGACCCAAAAGATCATTGGCAGTCTAGTATAATCTAAAACTATTAAACACGAGTGCAAAATTTCTAACGAAAGGCAATGAAAATTTTCCTAGTTAAGTATTAAAAGTAGGTGGAGACTATTTTTGTCATATGATGCTGATTTTCACCTTAGGGATTCGTTTTATCTCAAGTGTTAGCTGTGGCACAGAACAATCATCTGCAAATTTTCTAATAAGTTAGCCTAATTCTGAGACGTGGGACTTGCGAGCCCCAAAATTCAGCCTACATAATCCTCGTGCCCTGCAGAAATGAATGTGCTTCATTGTATCTGCTCCTCTACTCCCTGCCTGCTCTGCGGGTCATTACAAAGCATACATCTAGTACGCAGTGCCCTCGTATGACGACGAACAAAGACTACCGTAGTAAAGAGCAAGAGCTCCCTCCCTAGCTGCTGTGCATGAGGAAGTCTGTCTTTATGACCGGAACTGTGAACCCAGTCGTCAGGTTGACAGAATAAGTTTAACGTCTAAATTAGCAGTATATTTGGATAGTAATGTGATACTTTGCTTTGAATCTCCAGATTTTAATTTCAAGAAGAGGAAATAAAAAATAACATACGCATTTTCTCTTCTGTTTATCCGGAAACCCTTTATAATTTTCGGTGATATCATATTTTCCATTATCCAAGTAGAGTACTATAGGTATCTTTACCTCTGAAATACACAATAGTGAATATTCGATAGCTCTCGCAGCCCTTCAGTACTGTGTTCTAAAGATAGGTGCAGTAGCCAATTCAATAATCAGGGAGATTGCAGCACCACGTTAAGCATGGCCCGTGGGATCATAGATGCATTCATCGAATAGGTGGGTAAGTCATATTCGAGTGAAGTTTAGCCCAATAGATTTGACTAGTCCGGACAGATGCTCTGGCTTTGCTTCCAACACCTACAACAAGATGCAAAGTGGCGAAGCTAACGTTCCCGTCTGAAATTTCTGTGGCCGTAGCTTAAACCGACTTGGATGGCAATCTGATGTGCTTATACCATGAGCTACCCAGCCGCGGCTATAACAACCATGCGGAGCAGTTGGACGCATCCATGCAGTGGCTGTGACTCATTGACGTACTGGAAAATTTTCACAGATGTTGGTATTCGTGTTAGCATGTCATGGCAATGGTTTCCACAGCTGCCACCGGTACACGTGTTGGATCTCCTAATGGGCAACTGCAACTACTATGTTGGTGGCCCTGAAGAGCAATGGTTGCAGAGATTTAGGTTCTAGTTCGGAATGTTATGCTTTATCGAAAATTTGATTTTTCATCATATTTTCTGTGTAAGATACAGTATCGAGGCGAGTTTCAGTGTAAAAAATCTTACTAATGGTGATATTCCCATAAAGTTTCAAGGCAATTGATGCAGTATTAAGTTATAGTTATATCAATGAACGTGTTATGCTTCGTTTTCTAGTGTCACGTTTTAAGCGCCTGCATTAAAACGTGACACTAGAAAACGAAACAATATACACTTCATTGTAACAACATGTAATGTGTTTCAATGAATATCGTGCAATACAATATCAGCAAAGTGCCTAGATAATATTAAAGTGTAGCTACTCGCACAGAAACGACTTCCTAAAATATTTATCATGGTAATGTCCGTGCTTGAATATCACATCCAATAGTCTGTGGTCGTTGGAATCTGTTAATCCTCTAATCTGAGCAGCTGATATGGACCCAGACGCTCTTGCAGTGTCTCCTTCCATATGTAGCCGACGGTACCATAGGCCCATACGGTACCTCACTCAGAATCCTTTCGATTTAACGTGAGCCAGAAATCTTCAGTGGAGTTTAGGTCGAATGAAACAGGAGACCAAATCATGAGATTTTCCCGCTTGATTGTTAGAGTATCCAGGGATAAAATGGGAGCCGTGGTTGAACGTGATGGGTGTAGCACATCATGCATAGATATATTATTACTAGTGGACCCGCGCGTGGAAGAATTCACGCTATAATCATTTTTTTATTAATATGGGTCGTTTCGGAATCTTCTTTTCTCTGACTTGCTTCATTTTCTTCACTGATCCTCTGTCGCACTTTCAACCTTACAGCTTTTTTCTCTGACTTGTCGTTTCCTCATTTTCAGCAGCTCTCAATCACCCCTGTAACCTTGCTGCTCCTAGTCATTCTTGACCGTATCGCTTAGACGATTCATCTCTCTCCATGCATTCGTAGCACGTCTTCGATCTTGAGACTGTAGTAGTCTCGTATTACTTATACGTCCCCTATCTTCCTTCTTGATTTGGCATGCGTCTTCAGTAGTGATCGCGTGGCATGAGTAAAATACCACAATAAACTTGAATGTAACTCCAGCCAGCTTGTATGCATGTCAGCGCTCTGTAGCCAAGATACGGTCTTGCGAACTTAAATAGGTATCTGCTTCACTGAAATTTTGCGCTATGAAACAAAATTCGCACCTTCAGAGAACGACAGTGTGAGGGATGATATGCGTGGTATGGAGCTGAAGCAGAACATGGTAATGGACAGAAATACATGGAATAGCAAGAGCTGCTTCAGCGATCCCCGTTGGACCGGGGATGATACTGCTGTAGAAGAAGTGAAAGACAGTAAGCTAGAAGGAATAGTTGTGTACTGCCCGTAAAAATCACCCCCTCCAGAGCGCTTTATTGACCATCTGCCGAATTTATATGTCGTGACTCGAGAGAAAAAAGTTATAAAATAGGACTCCAGAAGCTACATACATTGTGTTCCGATTTCAAGAAGTGTTTCAAGCACGAAGTGTCATCAGATAAAGGGATAAGATTCAGCCGCCAGCCCGTCGCCATTTTCTGCAACCTGGTCATCGATTTACAAAATCTGCAACCTGGCTTATTTGCCGCCCATCTATTCCCTTCAAAGCGGACACGAAAAAAATAAATACACGAAGCGTTTTATTATATAAGGATACATCATCTGACCTCTGCGTGCCAGTGGCTGGTCAACTATTTATGGTGATAAATGTTGATCCAGATACCGGAGGCGTTTCTCCGTGAACAACCAAAAATTCGCAACCATACACAAAGTTATGGTTCCATTGACGAGCAACTACAGCAGTCACAAGGACATGAGATGGTATTCAGCGCCCTCTCTTGACAAACTGACAAGCTCTTATTGTAAACAAACAAATAACTATACCCCTCTATAAACAATAACAGTCTTTAATCACGCTGTTTTAGTGTAAATTTGAGCCTAACGTAACCTATACCCATAAACAAAACTTTTTAACCCCCATTAAATTCCAAAAGAATCGCCGCTGGTGTCAGTTTTGCTGGTGATCTTAACACTGCACCGTCTGGCTCTCGATATAGTCCTACTAGTTCGTAACCAATGATCCTTGCCTAAAACATCACCTCAGTCACCACTGTGTTGACGTCGAAATTAAGCGACTTGAACGAAGTGTCTACGCCTGTTATTAATCCATCGGGACCATTTGAAGTAACTCGGGCCTCTTTCGTGATGACATTGCAAATGTTTTCTTTTACGTGTTTTTTAGCTTTTGCGTTGCTTTTTTATTGTGTGATAAGTTCACGAGAACTCACACTCTGTACCGCCTCTTTGATGCACTGGGTGCAAGCTAGTCCAAGCCCAGCACATCAAATATTGCAGTAATGGTTGCTCCAAGGTGGCTTTTGATTTACCGGCCTACGTAATTTCCGCGTGACGCATGAGTACCAATATGTACGGTATTTATCTTCTCTAGGAAAGACAAAAGTCTTTCTTACATTTAATGGGAGGGTTCTTTACATACGACTTTGATGTTCTTGCGTTCGTCCCATTTCTCTGAATATATCTACTAAGGATGTATCAAAGTTTCGGCCGAAGCCACGGCATTTCTTGGCGAATCTGTGGCTTCGGCAAAGCATTTTTTAAATTCATTTATTGAAGTGCTGTTATACTTTTAAACAACGCTTTAGCTTTCATAGTTTTCGAGCCCTTCTCTCTGACGTAACCTATTCATTAATGTACATGCAGTGCTAATTACGGAAATAAATATTAGTGCTTCTGTGTACTTAGATATGACATGACGCATTTAGTGATTCTAAACACGTTTAGTAGGTATGCCTTTATTACAGTACCGATCATCCACGTCTTGCCTTCTCGGTAGATATTAGTGCACAGTAGCCTGCAGTGTGTTCAGTCAGTCTTCGTACGCTTGACTTTGAGATGAACGGCAGCACGTAAGTTTTGAAAAGTTTGTATGGTTTTCAATTGAAGTTCCTCGTAAGCCTGGCTGTGCTAAAAAAAATGTGGTTTCATAAGCGTATCATGAGCAAATCTGTGAAAGGTAGTTCATCTGGAGGTGTATCGATACCACTTTCATTGTCGCTACCTATATAGCCACTGACCGATACCTCAGTATCACCGATACTCTCCCAGTGACGATGTCCATTTTTTTTTTAAATAAGCAACAGCTAATGCTTATACGTATGGATGTGCTTAATTTGATGAAAATAAATTTCTATCTTGAGAATATGGTCACAATGAATGAATTTCCTAAAATTGCGCATAGTAGTGTTAGTTATTACTGAAACTCAAGACTCCTTAGACCCAATGGGATATTTCAAGCGACGAAAGGGGAAGGACACATGGGGGCTGTTGGTTTGGCCCATTTATATCGAGATACAATAATTAAACCCGAATGTTAGCCCAAAGTTTTCTGAATCTTTAAGCTTGATCATTAATGTCACCACTTTGGGTTACGTTTGAGGCAATCATATAGTCATGCTGTAAATAGTTTAAACAATTCTGTTCCCATGCGCTCAGATTTTATGAATAAGCACCTTCGTGCATGGGTTTCACGTTTCTTTAGACATTTGACCCTTCCTTTTCGCGAGGCGGTAAAGGTTTTACTGGCGTATGGTACAAAAATATTGGGTTGGAAACTTGAGTTCTTGCCAGATTTGTTAACATTCTGGAATGTACCTACTCTATGTTTCAATTATAAAAACTGTTTTTATCAAAATGATATTTTAAAGACATTTGCAGGCTATTTTTCTTGTTTTTAATGTTCTTAGCTAATTTTTGCTAATTTTCAGCCCTCCAAAATGAAATGTCAATTGAAGAAAAGAAGCATTTTCACATCTCCTTACTACTTTTAACCAAGGTTCTACAGCTACGAAAGCTGCTCGCGACATTTGCGCTCTGTATGAAGAGGATGCTACAGCCGAATGGGCCGCTCGTTATTGGTATGCCAAATTGAAGAATAGAAATTTTGACCTTAGAGAGTCGCCTCGTCATAGTCGTCCAGTTGAGACCGTTGATGAACAATTAAACCAAATTTTGCTCGAAAATCCTCGTCAAACTTCATGGAACTAGCAGAGACTTTGAAATGCTCTTACATGGCTACACAGAAGCATTTTCACTCCATGGGAAAGGTCCAAAAGTATGGACCATGGGTTCCGCATGCCTTACCTGATGGCTACAAAAATCCACGAACCACAATCTCTGCCGGTTTGCTTGTTTTTTCGCCGTTCAATCCATCGACACAAGCAACGATTTCATAACAGAATCGTTTCTAGAGACGAAAAATTGTGCCTGTACATCAATCAATGCTATCCGCCCAGTTGTGTTCACTACTAATGCATAATTGAAGACATATAGTAGAATGATTTTTATTTTAGTCCAAAGCTGATAGTTTTTACTAATGAGGTACTGAAAATCTTGTTGAACGTTGGGAAAAAATTGTAAATAGCAATTGAGAATATGCTATTGATTAGTTATTTTACATTGAGCCTTTTAAAACCATTTACTTTATTAGAAAAACATCAATTACTTAGTTTCCAACCCAATACTTTCATAAAAATAACAGAGTTGCGGAGTCGGATGAATCAAGTCCAACGCCGTAACTTCGATAAAAAAACGTTGCTCACGTTAGTAACGCGATTGAAAACATTTAATCCAAAGCTTGTGCTCAAAGTTCCAAACAATTTAAAGTTTAACTTAACTTAACTTGATCTGGACGTGCCATTCAGCAACATCTAGCTGTAATTCCTGGACGTCAATCCAACGTAACAAATAGAGCTGCTCTCAAAAACCAAAAACTCATCGAGTTCAGGTTAGTTGAGTTGCAAATGGGATGAGATTATTTTTATGTACTAGACTACCCGTGACCCGTTGGGTCGTCATCACGATCGTCTTGTCTGCCTTTCGTGCCCATTTTGCTTCCTTCTCACCTGTAACTCATACTGATCTTTCTTCCATC
>LQNS02278174.1:28103830-28116995 GCA_001587735.2 Parhyale hawaiensis | reverse complement strand
GTCAGAAGTGCAAAATAATGTTGATATTAAGCAACTAATTTATTGGTTTGGTTAAACTCTGCATCATATGACGGTTCCGTTGCTCGTGACCGCGCTTATGTATGCAGTGGACAATTCAGTGAAACTTCTTTCCATTATTATTTTGTGCAAATACAGTAATTCGTGCCGTAGCGGGATATATGACCCCCATGCCGAGTCGCCCGTCATAAAAAAAATGAAACACCGTATCACCGTCATATGTTTATATATTTGTATGTTTCGTGTAACGGTCGCAACGAAATAAGCGAAAAAAAGGCCAGGTTGCAGAATTTGTAAATATTTCGCACTTTGATGACGATCGATAGCGATAATTAGACTAGGTTGCCGAAGAGGGGCAAAGTATGAATCCTTATAATTGAATGCACTTCTTGCTCAGCCAACGTTGAAATCCAAACAGTGAAGATATTTACAGCTTCTCTTAGGGCTGCCATGGAGTGAGAGTTTTTATTTTATCATACATCAATACTATATTAACGAAAGAGCGAACGAGTTAGCAAGCTCGGAGCGACCAACAACTGTGTATTATTATTATTATATAGTGGATTGTACTCTAGAAAGTGCTTCAACTACCTTACGAGATGAGCAGTTTTTATCTATTAAAATGCTGTTACATTATCAAATTGTACAAATGGTTTTGTCGGCACTAATATGTTCGTATATTAACGATAACTCCTGTTTCCCCTTCGCAATGTTTGCGTGTCCCCCGGCGTGGGTTTTCTGCCTGGCAGCACGTCCCGTCACCAGGTTGAGCGTCCAGTTGCAGAATGTGGCCCAGCGCTGGAGAAAAGTGCTAGAGGCCAACCCAAATTTAGCCCACATAGTTGGCAAACCTATCGCAAAAAAAAAATAAAAAATAAAAAAAAAATAGGCTGAGAGTTTGCCAGACCACAACACCAGCACATTAAATGACACAGAACAGGCCCATCCAAAGCGTTTCTGCTAGGCCAGTAAATTCGCTAATGGTATTTTTACGTTTTGCGCACTTTTCGGGATTTCATAAACGGCTGAAGTAAGCTTTAAGCCTGTGGCACTTTCAACGTTTTGTTGCTGCCCTTCCTTCGATTTCTGTACGTCTGACTCACTAGTGCGACTCACAGGCGTTGGTTTTTGGCTTAGGGAGCCCTGAACTCGGCAGGCTATATATTATTGTGGTCATCCTGGATACAGCTAATTTTCCTGCGTTCGAGTGACCGCTCTATGTAGGAACGTTCTGCCTTTGCCAAATTTGCCAAAGCAGTTTGCATATAGCATAAAAAAATCAGTCTATCCCTGAAATTTGTCTGGATTTTTTTTTTTTTTTTGCGGCGTTGGGAGGAGGTCGACGCTCTAACGAGTAACATTTTGTGAAGCTCATAACCCAAGTTTAATTTGTGTCCCGGCACGTACCGCGCTGTCATTAGCATTTCGAGTAGCGAAAACGTTCCGTTTTACAACATTGTTAGCTCTCGTGTTGTTTTCTATGTAATGTAGGTACGGTACTGGTGATCCTCCAATAATGGGGTATGTGACCGTATGTCCGGACCAAGATCTTAGTCGCTATTAATGGAATTTCAGCACTGGTGGGTGCTGCTCAGAAAATCAATTTAGTTATCCCGTAATTCTTAAATTTTCTTCTGATAATAATAGAACGAGTCTTTACTAGCTAAAAAAGATGGCACATTGCTGCTTTCATTAGTTTGACTCCTGAAATCCTCGAATAATGATTTGGCTTCTATCTGGATCAAGCTATGTAGTATATACTAAGTGGAATATGTCTTTGTCGCAGATCCGTGATCCATACATACAACTGTTTTCAAGTTTATGAATTAGCGGATTATATACGTATTGGCCTACGCAGATTTTTATTTGTAGTGCTAGTTAAAATGTCGTTTGCACAAGTTCTAATACACTTTTCATTTGCTTATATTGCTCTAACTGTGCTTTCATTAATGCTGAAAAATTTTGCAACTTCTGACACTTTTTACTTTCATCACATTTATTTAAAGTAATTACCAGTATCTTTTTTATACTTAATTTGTTTATACTCTTTTTAGAATTCAATGCTGTATGGGCCATTTACCTCATAAATGCAAGGAACGATGCTACAACTGTGAAATAACCGGCCTAACTTATGTGTTAGAAGTGATGCCGGAACTGAAAAGTTGCGTTATGTTACCGCATGAAGGGATTTAGCGTCACATTCGTGGAATACCTGAAACCAAATTTTCACCGCATTAATGGATGATCGAAAAAACGGATGCCGCATTAATGGAGGATCGCTAGTATCTTATTCTTTTATTTGAAAATCTATCTAAATATGTCTGCAGGCCTATATGCACGTTGTTTTGTCATGTTTACACAGGTGCCCTTCATTACTTCTTTGTCAGCTCTGTCATATTTGTCGGAATGTAAAAAAAAAGTATGTATGCTATCCAGAATTTCTTTCTATTCTGTATTTATGTTACCTACGAGGGCCGTTCCAAAAATAATGTTTTATTTTTCTATTTCGTCTGAAGGGATCCTAGAGGGTTACAAGTTGCACTATAATGATAAATGAACTTATGTACTCATGACGTGGAAGTTTCCTCTCTCTTCTGCAGACGTTGACGGTGTGACACTCTAAGACAGCAATCCCTATCATGGACGGGCGTCAGAAGCAGAGATGCGTCGTTGAATTCCTCCATGCAGAAAAAATAGAACAAGTCAGAATTCGTCGGCGCTTGGTGAACGTTTATAAAGCCAAGGCAGTTGATGTCAGCACAGTTAGTGGATGGGTTTGTCGATTTCAGAGTGGCGACAGAGGTGTGAGTGACAAAGGGTGCTCCGGCCGCCTCAATCAACTCATTCGCATCGATCGGCGGATGACGGTGAATGAACTGCATGTAGAGTTGAATTTGGATGTCAGTGCGCTGGAAACAATGTTGTCATCCCTAGGATACAGTAAAGTATGTTCTAAACTTCTGGGTAGGTTCCACAAATGCTCACGTAGGAACAAAAGTTCCACCGACGGGATGTCTGTCAGCACCTCGGAATGTGCGACACATTTGGCGGGACGGTCCGGTCTCATCCACTGTTTAGTCCCGACCTGCACCGTCTCTTGCACTTGTTCCAACCTCTGAAAGATGTATTACGTGGGCAGCGTTTCTTCGACAACAACAACGCCGTAATAAAGCAGCCGTGAAAAAATGGGCTGCCCGGCAGGCACTGACTGTTACGCCAGAGGCTTCAAGGCTCTCGTTCATCGCTGGCAAAGGTGCATTGAGATTGCTGGTGACCACATAGGAAAACGAATGCTGGATCACGGAAGGTCGTTCGTTTTAATTGTGTCACTTCCGTCTTCGTAGTTCTTCAACTGTTTGAATTAAAATAAGAGGCATTACTTTTCGAACGACCCTTGTAGTTTGATGAAAAATTGCAATTAAGTTTTTACTGTCATCCTAACGCCATATTTTCTTACTATTACGAATGCATGTTTTTGACAGTTTAGTCACTATTGTCTGACTATATTGAGACAATTGTTAATGTTTATTGCTATTCTGTTTTCAGAGACACCTCGTACACTGTACCCACTTCATTATAGGAAAGCTAGGTATGACTTATTTATATTACCTGCTGATTACATCCGGTAGGAGATGACCGCTTGGCCAGCATGACAAAGTTCCTCACCATCGTGCCACTAACAGTCGTCTTTTGGAACATAGCCATAGCCTATGACCGTGACGGAAGGTTAGTGTCCGGTGTCGGCCGTGGGATTGACCGTCACTCGAACTCGTATGCCAGCCACTATGCCCCAGCCGTAAATGTGCAGAGAAATTTCGGAGAGAATTACGGAGTCCAACCCAGCGCTACCCGCGCCTGGAATCCAAAAGCACAGTTTCCCATATGGCAGACGTTACGCTATCGAAAAAGTCGAGAAAAGAACTGGAAAAGAAACAAAGTATTGAAGCCAAAAATCAGTGATAAGCGAAATACTAGTTTTCCTTATTGGAAGTCTTTCTTGTTTCACGACGGGCCTTCTCGGACTAAAGAAACAAAGCTCCAAGATGAACCATCCGCACAGGAATATTTTGATCCAGAGAAGAAACAAATGACATTGGAGGAGCGTGGCAATGAAGATACAGCCAATGTTTCTTGTTTTATCAAGGTAAGTGTATAATGTTAAGGAACTCTGTGTAGTGGTGGGTGCACAATTGTGCGAGGTATCTACTGCAGTTTGGTTGCTATTTAAGATAGCCTAGTGACTTTTAGTCCTCACAATCTCCTTGTATGCAGTTTAATGACATGAGAGGTAAAGGTAGGTACTGCAGTCATGTTCCTAGTTGCGATGGTTTTTATTGAAAACTGTAGATGCTTTTTGACAGTTGAAACACTGAGGTCATTTTTTTACTGGTTTTCTCCAGAGTCGTTAGCCACCATGCGATTTTTACTGAATTTGACGTGAACCCTGAAATACACCCTGTAGACTTTTCCCGATGGAGTAGAACACTTACCACGCAGTGCTATGCGTAGAAATGGGTATAGGGTATAGAATAGGCTACGATTACGTTCTAGGTTATTATTGACATCACTGGCACGTGTTCAGCGCATATACAAATACATATACTTTCCTTAATATCTTCTTTTCACTAGAGGCCCCAGATGTTATAAGTTAGTTTAATTAAAGAAAATATGCAAAAGAGAACTCGAAACAGATGGATATATAGAGTAAGTAAGCTGCATCTCTAATTTTAGCACTTAAATTTTACTTTTATTCGAGTTATTCAGTTTAAATTCATCATAAATAGTTAAGTTTAACCGTGAATAGAGGAAGTTGCGAATTTTTACATTCAACCTTACAGATACAGTCGTTTTCATTTGGTTTGACAGCGAATCTTTTTACATGCAACTGATGAAACGTTTGACTTCCGCCAGGGGAATATACCTATCCATGCAGCCAACGAACTTTTCACTTATAGCTTCACAGGGGTCCTAGAGGCTGAATGGAACTTTACAGTGACAGGGCAGCTGACAGCCCAGCCGTAGTACAGACTGTCGTCAATTGGATGGCTTGTGCACTGGCATTAGTAGCCAGTACCCTTAATTTAAGGGGATATATGTACTAGCTTACCCTACCTCTGTCGAAATATAAATGGGTCTCACGTCCACAGGTTAAACTATTAGAGTCTTACCGCAGAGGTCGTTGCATCTTGCCGGAGTTCCTGCTGTGAGGTTTTTCTGGTTAGGTAGGTACGGTTTTTTCCCCATTTTGCTTTGTGCCTTACATTCCTGCTATAAGAAGCGCACTAGCCATGAAATTCCGGTATATTTTATTTGAGCTTCTCTGCGTGGATGATGGTAATTACCTAGTATAAATGACTGTTAAGATTACTCTAGACTGTTAAGCTAAGATTACCTAATATTATTTGTAATGACTCGTAACACATGAACTTTTTCATGATGCAACTGAACTTAACCCTTTAGTGCCTACTGTACACATAGCCTATGTATGTTGACATTATTCCTACGAAAAGTGATGTGCAATTGAGGCACTAAAGGGTGAAGGTAAACAGTGCGGCACAGAAACTTACTGATTTGAAAAGTTAATAAAAACAAAATTGTAGAGATATTGTTATAATTCGTTTCACATCTCATCTTACATCCTCTGAAGTTATTTATCAGGAGCTCAGTGAACGCGATTTTAATGCACGTGAAGCGCTCCGTGACAACCCGCCTCACGACGCGCTCCTCTTCTTTAGTGATGAAGCTCACTTTCCCATTTCTGGCTGCGTGAACAAACAAATCCTGCGTTATTGGAGCGCTGACAATCCGCGTGAACTTCGTAAGCAGCCACTCCATTGTGAACGCGTCGCTGTGTGGTGTGCGTTTTCACGAGTAGGGATAATTGGTCTTTATCGAAGAAAACGAAGGCACTCTTACGGTGAATGCAGTTCGGTACAGGGAGATGACTGCGACATTATTGCTCCCAAACCTGGAAGAAATTGACATTGGTAGCGTGTGGTTCCAACAAGACGGAGCCACGGTACACACAACGCGAGGGTCAATGGTATTTTTGAGGGAGCATTTCCCCGAACGTCTTTGGCTCTATGTGTTTTTTTTTTATGGGATTGCCTCGTCGTCTATGCTGATCACCCATGAACAGACCCTACTAGATCTACAGGACATTCGCAGGCCATCGCCGACATACCCATCGACATGCTCAAAAGAGCTGAGCAAAACCAAGAATCAGGTAGCTCAGTGCATTGACAATGGAGGTCGTCACTGGGCCGATGTCATCTTTAAAACCATTTAATAAATAAACGCAGAGGATGTAAGATGCGATATGAAGCGAATTATACCAATGCTTCTACTATTTTCGTTTTTATTAACTTTTCAAAACAGTAAGTTCCTGTGCCGCACCATTTATGAACGTATTACAAGCAACAGAGAACTTTTTACATGCATCGAAACCTTTTTACGTGCCGACGAATAGCTTTTGGTGTGGAACACATGAATTTTCCAGGGAGCACATGAACTTTTGCATTAAACGCGAGAGTCGTTGCATGTAGCTAACACATAAACTATTTACATGCAGCACATGACTCTTTACGTGTAAAGCCCACGGATTCTTAACGTGCAACACATAACCTCAAAACATTCAGCACATGAACACCTTGCATGCACCACGTGGACGCGACATGCTTTACAAGTCATTGCCACATGACTTCTTTACTTGCAGCACATGACCTCTACTTGCAGCACATGACCTCTACTTGCAGCACATGACCTCTACTTAAAGCACATGACCTCTACATGCAGCACATGACTCGTTTAGCTGCAGCAGACGAACACTTTGCATGCAGAACATTACTTCTACTAGCAGCATATGACCTCGACCTGCAGCACGTGAACTCTTTACATTAACACATGGACTTTTTACATGCAGCCCATGGACGCTTTACACGTAGCTCATAAAGTATTTGCATGCAGCACATGGACTCTTTACATATTGCGATAGATTTTTTATTCACATATAACCCTTCAGTCCATTACATCAACAAATGATCACTTGACATGCAACACTTGAACTCTCTGTAGTTACATGCAACTCTTCAATGCTCTACATGCAACACAGGATAGAGCTCATGCAAGTGACTACTTCCGGTAGCGGCTCTGCGTGCATGTGATGGTAGCGTTCGGCATCAGTCCCTCCCCATCCCTCCCTCCCTCTTTCCCTCCTGCCCTCCCTTCGGGCGGTGAACTTCGCCGCGATGCCAAGCGGCCGTCGCCTTGGCATACCACGTGGCCGCGGGTGCGTTTTTAGGGCGGTTGCCTCCCTTACTGTGTGTGCAGGCACACAGTCTGCCATCTAGGGGCAGTCTTTTTATTTTACTGTATTTACTAGGGTACCCGACCAACGCATATACGTTGATTCTCAGTCTCACTTCATTCTCGTGCTACTGATTCTCCTATGAAGGATGCAGTATTTCTGTCAACTTGATCTCTGTTTCCTAGACCGAAAAAGTGAGGGTGGTCAGTTCGTGTTTAGCAATGCAGTTTCTTCCCCACCATGCGTAGCAAATATTAGCTACTCAGAGTACATACTGGAGCGCGCAGTTCGCTAATTCCCAGGGGTTTATAGGTTTATTACACACAGATTTACATTACAGTACAGTTTTTGATGACATTTTAAAGTAGACCACTCTGAGAGCGCATACCTCCGCCAAGCAAGGTAACGGTTACGAAAAATTAAAATTTATTCTGAGACTATGATTTTCTTTGTATCAACACCAAAATCTAATCATTTGTGCCCTTCAACAGCGTTAACAGCCTCAATAATTTTCTTGATATTCCGTTCATAACTTTTTCAGTTATACTGCTAACAAATGTTAAGACAAACATGAGTCACACACACAAACGAAGAAACCGATCTGCACCAAAATTAAATCATTTACATCTTTTAACATTACTAATAACCTCTATAAATTTCATAAAGATCCATTCATTATTTTTTGAGTTATTTTCTAACAAGCATAAAATAAAAAACAGTGACGAACGAACGAACAAAAGGATCATTACCAAAATTTGGTCATCTACTCTTTGTTATTTACATAACAACTCGTGTTAATTTTATAGAATTCCCTCCATAACTTTTTGAGCTATAGCATTGAGAAAAATGAGGAAGACAAACTAACAAACAAACAAACGGATGGACATATCTTCACCAAAAGTTAATCACCTGTTCCTCCTAACATACCTAACAATTCCTGTAAATTTCGTCCAAATCGGTTCATAACTTTTAGAGTTATCATGGGGACAGACAGACAGAGAGACAGACAGAGAGACAAACAAACAGACAGAGAGACAAACAAAGAGACAAACAAACAAACTGACAAGTTGACAAGATGACGAAGGGACACAGAGACACACTGAGAAGCAGACACTGATAAACACGACGAAAACATAACCTCCTTGGCGGAGGTAGTTACAATACCTACACAAACAAGAATATCTGCGTAACCCGTAGAGACAGCTGTGAAACTTTTCGGGCAACAAGTAATAATAAACTAGAATAATTGCATGACCTAATTCTTTAAACCGCTTTTTAAAAGCGTTATTAGATACCGGAATCGGATCTAATAAGGGCGTTAATATTCTATTAACAAGAGACGCCGCTTAAAAAATAGTTGATCGCTTCTCTACATCAACACGCTCGTTTGGAAGATTGAGAATGGAGAGTCTAATTTCATTATTTTTGGGAGTATGAGTGGTCCGGAATATTGTTGAATTATACGAGGATGGTTATGTATAAGTGAACGGAAAATGTAAGCAGCGAATAGTTGTACGGTACACATCTTGAAATTGCAAGCTTTGTAATTTGTAGTACAAATCACTACGATTCATCAATGGTATATGTTATTTTTGTCTCATTTAACACGAAGTATTCGCCTTAGAATTTTATTGTGTACCACTTCTAATTTACGAATGTAATAGTGAGGGACTGCGCCCCGGATGATAATATTTTGAATGAACAAAGAATAAGCTAATGAAAAATAAATTTATTTTAACGAATCGCGATTGACATAATTAGATACAGCATATATTATACCAAAACTCTACTGAGCTTTCGACCCACCTCATCAGTGTGGGCTTTGAAGCTCACTTTATCATCAAGAATTAAACCAAGATATAGAATCTCAAGCAACCATTCCAATTTTTTACCATTGAAAAAAACTGCTGGTGATTCAGGACTAGAACATGGAGTGAATAACATTAGCTTAGTTTTATCTTCATGGGCAATCAATTGATTGCCCATGCCAATTATACTTAAAATATATTGAGTATCAGTTATTGCTGAGTGAAAATTACATCTGCTCTGTATGTTTTATAAAGTGTATAACAATGAGAGGCATTGGTTGTATTCTTCTGTCCCTGCCCTCAAGGTCTTAAGGAGAGCGACACACGTGCTGCGTGCGGCGCGCACTCTTTCACGTTGGAGGATGTTGGATATCGAACTAAAAAGTTCGGTTGGTGCTCGTGCCCTGATCGGTTAAGGTTTGGCATTTATTGCCGGCATCGGCTTTCGGTCGTATTGGCTTGCAGGCGTTTAAGTCAGCTGTTAATGGCTTTTTGCTGGATTTCCTTTAGCAGCGTTTCGGGCATCCGGGTGTTGCAAGATACTTCATTTGGATTGTATAAGCTGCCCCTTTGAGGTCGAGCATGAAGTTTTAATAATAATAATATTTCATTAATAAAAATGTTGAAGAGCAGCGGTCCGATCACACTTCCTTGGCAGCTGAAATTTTTTTTCGTAGCAATAACATGGAAGTAACTATTGATGCATTGGCACTTGCCTGGTTTAGGAATAATGAACGGTTTAGTGCCCAACACTGGTTCCTGACAAGTAAGGCCGATTCGGCCTAATTTCGCCGACCACTCAACGACACCTTTGGTTGCCATTAATTCGCACCTTGAATTTTCTCCCATTTATTCTCACTAATGCAGCGGGACAGGCAAAATGAAAATTGCTGTAATTAAGCAACGCAAAACTGACACTGTCAGAGCCGGTTCTCACGAAAGTCAAATGAACGTCCTCTCCCTATACTCAACATCCGCATTCATTGCTGCGTCTGTTTAGACACGAGGAACTTGCAAATTTCTGAGCGTTTATACATTGCAACTTTGAAGCGATGTCCGAATCTTTATTAGCGACACTTACTGTGCCAACGGACCTGCTGGCCAACATTTGCATTACGGTAATTAATTAGGTAGACGCACAGCTGCACTTGCAAGCACATAATGAATTGGGACCATCAACTAAGAGACCGTGTTCTTTTGGCTTGTGTGTGTCCGTATTAATAATGACCAGTGACGCTTATCATCTGTTTATGCGACAATTTTCTTTCACGGTTGAAGGAAGGATTCTTATTCCAGGAAAGCAATGCTTTGGACTGCGAAATTTTGGAAGCGAGTCGCAGAATTTAGTAGGTAGGGTCGTTATGGTCGGACTCTAGGATACGACTGAGCCCGGGGTAGGTATTTACTGACATTATTTGTGGGTCAGTGTAATGATCATTTTCCCTGCGATGGCTGAAGTAACGGAAGTGCTGTACGTTCTCAGTGCTTCCATGCTGCGATTTTCATTCTATATAGCGTTGTGTATCTTGCATACACTTTATCACGGGACGGGTTAAGTCACCTTCGCTGAACACTGCAACTAGGACGCTCGCCTGCACTAGTCCGTCCTGCTGATAAATCCCTTTTAGAGCCCAGAAGAGAGTACGGCTGCAGTCGACCACGGACGGAAGGCTCATAAGATAATTGCGCCTCCGTAAATCAGTACCTCCGCCCCCCCCCCCCCGCGCATTAGAGTACCATTGACAGAAATGTTGACGCTGCTTTACCTAGCAGTAGTGTTTGCTTCCTTGCATGTAAATAAAACGCCCTACTTCAAAACAACGATCAAGTCTGCGCCACTGAGGA
This sequence comes from Parhyale hawaiensis, assembly GCA_001587735.2. Lineage (NCBI taxonomy): Eukaryota > Metazoa > Arthropoda > Malacostraca > Amphipoda > Hyalidae > Parhyale > Parhyale hawaiensis. The sequence goes on along the minus strand of LQNS02278174.1, from coordinate 28,106,018 downwards.
TGTCAGCTGCCATTGTAATTGCATTGACGTGATTTGCTCACCTTATAATACACTAGTTATTACACATTGCTGAGTTATGTATACGTTTATCTGAGCTCATAACTATGAATGATGAACAAGTTTGTAAACCCGAAAAGATGAACCTGATGCACTATGGGAACAGTGTCGCGTGTCATAAGTTTCTGATATTGCGGGATTTTCGATAAATTTCAAACTGCATTGCGTTTCCATCAAATTGGAGCGTTGCTGCTGCTGCGTTGCCCTGCACTTGCGACGTACGCTGTGTTGAGGCTAAAAATAGTTCTTTGTCAACAAAGAAGGGAACAGCTGTGGCGCTGCTGACCGGCTGCGTCACCGGAGCTGTCTGTCTGGAGCGCAACTTTGCCAACATGGATTTCTGCTTGAGAATGTTTTTTTTTTCGCACATTTTGCTCTCGTCACTCAACTAAAGGTCTATGGGAGGGATAATATACCATCGTGTTTGGTTAATCAACGTAGTTTCTAAGAGTACCGTAGGTGGGGGCGGCGTAACATCGCCTGGTGCCTCCCCCGCGTTGCGCATACAGTATATAGACGGTCCATGCAACTGTCGAAAGCACGAAGCTTAGACTTTCGGGGTTCGCTATCATAAGCAAAAATGACCGGAAATGGCATCTCACCAGCAAATGCTTCACCAGACTCTGGGAAAAAGTCTGAGGAACGAATTCAACTGGATGTGTCCATTCCAATTTTGTTCGTCGCATTTGACCAGTTCAAAGCAACTTGCAGTCTCGTTTTCCCATCTATTCACTACTACGGTAGGTAACGCTTGCATTTTTCTTAAAGTTTTCCAGGTGGAATCACTGCCATTTAATGTAGAGTCAAAAGTATGAAAGAAAATTGTCTCTAGGCTACAACGATGGTAGTCAGCAGAAAACGTACTCGTCAAAGTCCGTTTACAAGCTAGAAGGTCTTACAAAACATTCAATCGCTGAGTATTATGCACAGTGAATAAAAACTAGCGTGAAAACTATATCATTGAAATTTAATAAATTAATATTTGCTATTTGTATTCTATGCAACTTATCATTTTGCCCTAAGACATCGCGATTGTATGCACGTTTCGCCGCTGCTTGTGCATTGACGTGTCACGGCATGCTTGATGTGCACGCAGTTTTGCCCTGTCGGATTTAGCGAAGATGTCGCTTGTCTGCGCACGGCTTTAAGAGTTAGGCCCGCTGCAGACGATAGTCTTTTCGTCAGGACGTCCTGTGTTTTCACTGCATACAAAAGAAACTCGGGACATATGACAGTCATTTCAATAGGAATCGGTCGCAGGACACGGATCCCACATGTTTTACTTTTGACGAAGAAAGTCGGGTCTCCGTGTTATCATATCTCGCGTATATTTGCTGATATTAAGAGTTTCACACACACAATCACCTAAAAATGTATACATGAATAATTGTGATGGCAACCGCATTTTAATTAGTATTTAAACGTGTTTTTTTTCTGAAGTATACAGAATTTATTCGAATCACCGTCAAGAAGAAAAGAGTGTAAACCTTGTGTATCTAGACTTCCAAAAGGCATTTGATAAAGTCCCCCATCACCGGCTAATGAAAAAATTGGAAGCACATGGCATCCAGGGTGACTATTTACGATGGATCAAGGCATGGCTTACGGGTCGGCAGCAGCGAGTGAAGCTGAAGGAGAGTCGAGCGACTGGACACAGGCTTCATCAGGGATTCCACAAGGTAGCGTGCTTGGCCCACTTCTGTTCTCAATTTACATCGATAATCTCGATCTTAACATCTGTAGTAAAATCAGTAAATTTGTTAATGATACAAAACTATGTCACCCTACAACGAAAAGAGCCGAGCTCCAACAAGACTTTGACCACGTCATGGAATGGAGCGCAATGTGGCAGATGAACTTTAATGTCGAAAAATGCTCAGTAATGCACGTAGGGCGGGTGAACTCTTCCATCCCATTGAAAATGAATGGGACGGAATTGGCTACTGTCACCCAACAACGTGACTAAGGAATCACTATTACAAACAAACTACAACACAGTCAGTAAGTTGACAAGAGTGTGAAAATGGCAAGCAGAGTACTCGGATTCATAACCAGAAACTTCGAATACAAGTCCAAGGACATCATCGTTCCCTTGTACAAGGCATTAGTGAGGCCACACTTAGAATTTGCT
>LQNS02278174.1:28065095-28075644 GCA_001587735.2 Parhyale hawaiensis | reverse complement strand
GTCTATATAAAAGACCTAAGGATGACAGCACGACAAAGGATCAATGAAGAAAAGAAGAAAATTAAGAAGCAAATAAGAGAAGAGGAGATTCCGCACCGGCCTAGAGGCATTAGGCAAACGTATAGGTTGTTGCGTGAATTTTTCACGCACGGGTCCACTAGTTACTATATTGTATTAGAGAGCCCAGCCGTCAAAAATGATGGCAAAAATTTTATGATTGAGCTTTTTATTGTTCCGCTTCCCAGTATAGGTTTTGCTGTATTATAGGTCTCATCCCTGCAGGCATCATCTTCCATTAGTGAAACGCCAGCTGTACAACCGTGAGTTTTGAGATATCAAAATATAGCCCCCCCCCCTCCTACAGGATAAGGAATGAAAATCAGCTAGGAATTGATCAAGCGTTAAGTTGCACTACACTAAGAAAAATATAGTTCAGTTAAAAGAATGCACTGGAAATGCCCAGGGCTCACCGTATTGTGGATACCAACTGATTNTCCGTCCGTCTGTCCGAAGCCTTATTTTTCCCCTATCTAATACTGAAGAAAAAAAATCCAAGGCACCGAAATTTTATTTGCCAAACCGTATCCAGTATACGATCGAGCCCGGGAATTCCCGCGGCTGTGAAGACCTGGTCACGGGCCTTTGTGCACTTGGTTGCTTCTGTGCACTTAATTAGTGAATTTTGTGGACATGGTGAAATTTGGAGTATTGTGAATTTTTCAATAAGATGGTAAGATATTTTCAAATACATACTTTCATGACTTATTCAACAGAAGGGTTGCGTTTGGTGCACTAGTTCAATATAGAAAGGCGTCTGCTCAGCGTGAAGATTCAACTAATTCGATATCCTTCAGCAATGAAAGCGGGGATCCAGAGGCTAAGGATCCAGAGGCTGGGGAACCAGAGCCCGAGATCCAGAGCTATATTTGTCCCCGGTACTCCAAGCGCTGAAATTGTATGATAATAGCTCAACTTGTATTTCAGTACATAAATTTTCTCCTTTTAAACTCTTAACTCTGTGACGGAGAGACGGACCAACATTGGAGTAAGCAAGAGAGCAAGGGAGCAAGCGACCAACAACTGTGTTTTATTATATAGTGGATGGATATTTCTAAAGGATACACTACAACAGTGAACTCAACTTGCCATAACAGATGAGTGCTCTCTGTTTGTCTTCATGTAAGCAGATCACTCCTTCCTTCCCTTAGGTGACATGCGGAAATATCAATTTATATTAGCAAGCGGTGAAGCATCACTGAATTTAATGGAATTCCCCGCCGCGTATCCTGTATGCAGTTGATAGAACTTAGGTACATCGAATTTTGCGCAAGCCAAAACTGATTCGTCCAAGAAAGGAAGAGATCTTGAAAAAATAACTGCTGTCTCAACATGTCCCGTGTAAAATCGCTACTCCTGTGTTTCGTTAATCATTGACTCACTTTGTACGTCGTGAACTGAGAGCAAATATAGTTTCACTTTGTAGAGAAATTAATAAAATTATTACAAATCCACAGTAGCGGTAAGAGAAGCTATAAATATCGTCATTGTTTGGGTTTTGACGTTGGCTAAATGAGAAGTTTATTCTGATATAAAAATACATTTACCATTATCTGTAACCTTGTCTATTTTCCACTTATCAGTTTTCAGTGAAGCGTGGCAGGATGACCAGTCTTCAACCTAACCTAATTTTCGCCTGTTTTCTTGAAGTGTCACCGAAAATGAACAGATACACAAGAAATAAACACATAAATAATAAAAAGATAAACGTACATCAGTCTTTAGTTTATCGTAGATGTTTATTTATTTCTATGTGTTGCGTAAGGCACTGTTTTCTTGCAGCGTGACAGAAAATGAACAGACAAACAAATAGACAATAAATATATATGTACATCAAATTGTCTTATATCGTAAATATTTATTTGTATGTGTTGCGTAGCGCACTAGAAGAATTATATAGGAAGAAATATGAGTGTTGAAAAGTGAATGCCGCAGTATTTGTGATACGGGGCTATTTTCTTGCAAGCCAAGAGCTGGGTTATTAATTATCACAATGGACCTGAGGAGCGTGTTCTTACGTGTCAACGGTGATATCGGAACTGCCACTTGACTGTGACACAAATAGTATAAGTACTAAACGGTTGCTCTTTGAGTATGAGTCTCCTTGCGTAAAATAGGCATATATTCCGATAGAAAGTTCCAGAAGCTGGATTGGCGTCCCATGTATAATTTTAATCGGATTGTTAAAATTTTTAATACTACAAATTAGATACTTTCATTCAAGTCCAAGGTTATTGCAAATATTAAACAAGTACGCGTCTCCCGCCGTAAGTTGCGTAAGAGAGCGTAATAAAATCTGAAACCCACATTAATTAACGTGTCAAATATTAAAAAGCGTTGTTGGACCCAACACGTTTATGTGTTTTATTGCAAATCTTAATGAGCTTATTATCATTATCTTGTCTGTACGAGACCGCTGCTCTTGCACCATACCAAAAACAAATTAGTTCTCATACGTTTAAGCCATTTGTATATGAAACTCATGTATTCCAATATAGTCCTAATTATCCGTGAATGTTCGCAAAATGTGCGTGTTGTTCACGGAGTCAAAGTCGGTAAACGTCGGCAGTTCATTTATTTATTTATTTTTTTGGGGGGATCGAGGGCAGAGCCCAGAAGTCAAGGAGTCGGAGTCGGTATAGGTCGAAAATTTTTGAAGATCTGGTGTCCCAATCGGGCTCGGTAGAAGTCGGATATTTTGGGTAGTCAAGACTAGGAGTCTTGACTGCAACCTCTATTTTCTGTCGCACTGTGTGAGTCCTTATCACGTGTTCTCTCCTCTCTATGTGTAAGATATGTTATGCTTGAATTATTCTTGCAATTATATGTAGCTTGTGTAAGAAGTGACTCAAATTGCAGGTGTACTGACGATTACAAGGTTTTCAGTGATTACAAATAAGGAAGGATGAATAGAGTGTACGATTTGATGTTTTTTCTCTAAAAATACGAATATGGTATAATTCATTGTAATGTATGTCAAGGTCTAGGCAATATATTTCGTTGTAGCTATTGATATGCAAGTAAGGTGTGTAGAGTAAACATTCAGTACACATGTGCAGGGCTGTCTGTACGTAGCACTTGTAGCAGCTACGGGTATAAATTTAAAGTACAGCTGTTGCGTATCTGCAGGTAGCCCTCCGTATAGGGTCCCGTGTTTTATGCGGTTGTTACTGCGTAAGGTTCAAAATTTTAACATGCTGCAGAGTTTCCACACGTCCTTGAAATGTCCTGTAAACATTTTTTTTGTCCTTGAATTTTTATCCAAGTTGAAAATATCCTTGAATTTTTATTAAATGTCCGTGATATTAATAATTTGTTTTACTGATAAAGTCAATCACATTAAACTGTGCCTAAGCTAAATGCAAGGTTTAGGACTAGTACCATAGTCCTAATAAGAGAAATTGTGCATTCCCCCATGTCTGAGCAATCAATTTTTATGAATATATACAAATTTAGAGCATTATTTCTGTAATAGAGATCAGCATAAAGTTTATTCCTATTTTTTTATATTACCAACAGTTACTAATTTTGTTTTATTTTTTTTTTCAGACTCAAAGACTGATTTTATATCTAGCTAGTAGTGCCTCCAGGCAATCGTGTTACTACCTTCAATACTAAACGGCTGAAAAGCATGCCCCATCCAAAGAAAAAGGTTATCGGGCAGTAATTTTGAATAATTTTTATTTTTTGAATAAAAAAATTATCTGATTATATTTTGGCAGTTTGTTGGCAGCCAATTTTAAATTAATGGTGCCAGAATTTTTTAGTTCAATATTAACATTCTATTAATCAAATATAGTAGAATTCGAATATTTGATATAAACCTATTGAGAAAGCCTTTTCAGAACCATGTAAGGACTTCTTAATTAACTTTTTTCTTCAACTAGCCGGGCGTGGCAGAAAAAAATACATATATGTATTTTTTTGAGTCTTAGGAGAACTAATAATAATAATTTAAACCCTCAGTAAATTTTTACTATTATCCCCCACTCAAATCCAGTATTTTTGTTTCCATATTTAGGTAAAATAAAGCATTCTATAACTCCTTTCAGGAATGATGTTTTCGTCAGAAATGCTTAGTTTTCGAGATATTTGACTTTGCAGTTCCTATTGTTTTTCTATGAGAAAAAAATAACCGGCGTTATTGTAGGCTAGCTAGAGACGTACCCCATAGGAGCCTAACCTAACCTCACCTAGGTTAGCAAGCCTATAGTAACGCCGGCTATTTTTTCTCATAGAAAAACAATGGGAACTTCAAAGTCAAATATCTCAGAAACTAGGCATTTCCGAGGAAAAATGTTAGCTATGAAAAAGTCTTCGAATGCTTCATTTTCCCTAAATATGTCAACAAAAATACTGGAACTTCCCTTGGAGCAAGGGAGGGAGCAAGCGACCAACAACTGTGTTTTATTATATAGTGGATTTCGCATCCTTGGTTTTCCCTACTTTATGCAGACTTGTTTCATCACTTGTCTCGTCTATGTCATTCTACTGTGGCAATTGCATCGTTTTTCATTGCACGGGCTCCTCGTGTTTTGTTGATGCGTTTCATGTTCCTTTATTTTTTTTTATCGTAAATAAACATCATACGTGCAACGTCTAGGGAGGCACAAACTAACGTAACCGTATCTCTTACTCTCGCGCTTTTGGTTATTTTCAGACTGCGCCGCTGTGGACGGCTTGCCGCTGTCCTCCAACTCCGACATTTTCCTCAGCCTCAGCCTCACTGGCAGCCCTGCCCGTCCGACGGTCTGGCCACGCTTTGGTACGTATACATGCGTCGGTTTATAAGCTATGGTAGTGACAGCATGGTAGTTATGTTATACAATCAATCATCCGGTGATATGTAAGTTTTTGATCATATCATTATTACTTAGTATACCATGTGTAGACATTTCGTGGCTCATATATGTATCCTCTGTACTCAGATGTATAACTAATATGTGTGCTTTCATATACCGTAGATCTTCAGTCAGATTAGTAGTCGATATGATCTCCATGCTTAATTTTTGTGTATAGCTATAACTTCTCATTGTGATGTAACGTTGGGTGTTATTTGACGTAGCCATCAGTTTCATAAACATAGAAATGAATGGTATCCAGGTAGTTAATAAATTTAGTGCGCACTAAACTAAAAAAATGGAGAGAATGGGTAACTTTGGTTGTAACAGACAGGTAGTTATTTATTTCATCAGCTTGGTTGATCCGTAATTATCATCATTTTAATTGATAAATTCAGTTAGTGCATCAACTCATAGAGAACGCTGTAGTTAATGAAAGCAAATGCTCTCACCATAACCAATCTTGTTTTCGTATTAATGTATATTGTACGAATCAATCGTTCTACCTTGCTACTCACCGCTAGCGAAACTACTGTTCCTGCCACAGCTCATGTAACGTGCGTTTGAGAAAATACAGTATCTTTGAACTAGCCAGTGAATAGACCGTAGATATTTTCATTGCAAAAAAAGTATAAATGAAATAAAAATTGCGCCCCTTGTTTGAGAAGCAAAATTTGCTGCCTGTGCCTAGAGACCGCTCCTGGAGCGAATAGGTAGAAGCACTGTACGTAGAGCACCTTCCTGTTCCGTGCAACGTTACCTATTTTCTTTGTAAAATACTTATGCCTGCGCTGAGAAGAATAAAGGTCTGCTTGGTCTCCCATCACAGCACGTCTTGCCATGCACCGACGGTACGCTGATGCCCCCATAGCCTTGCTCACTAGCTTTGCTTCCTTCTAGTTTCGTATTTCTGCTGGTGGTCCTTTCTCCCGTTCTTCCTCGTCTTTCCCGAAGTGCTGTGCCCATGTGCGTTGATCCTTCGTGACTAAGTTCCGCATTTTTCTTGACGTACTGTATGTCTCTTCTCTCTTTTTTTAATCTCAGTGTACGCTGTGGGTAGAGAGACTCAACTCAAATGCTAATGCATCACGGTTACGGACTGATGTGGTGCTCTGAGTACGTTTCTGCAAGCACGGCTCTTGGCAGCGTCTATCTTCCTTTTACTCTTCTAACCACGAAGTTTGCTTTAGCTATAGCAGTACTTTTTCGATCTGCAAGTTTTTGATCCTTTCGTTAGACTGTTCACTATTGAATCACACGAAATTTCTTGACTATCTGATATATACTAACACTTTTAACTTATTTATGCTCACATTGGGGATGGTGTCTACTTATAACATCTGCGTTACGTAACGCTACAGCTCTTACATAACGCCAGCGTTCTTGCGTGACGGGTGAAAAAAAAATCCACACTAAAAATCGTTGGGAATGTCCCCGCGAGCTGCGGTTTCTGCGGCTCCGGCACTTGGTGACTCGCCACTTCTGCTGCTGTTAGTCGGGGCTGTGGAGTCGGCTGGGCTAATCCGACTCCGACTCCTGCGTACAGCCGGTATCCGACTCCCACTCTTTGGTCACCAGAAACGTCTGGTTCCGATTCCATTTCTTAACAAAATGGCCCCATTTTCCCCTTCTCCCACTCTTGGGGTAGCGATTATCCGACTCCGACACCTGCCTGGTCCCCAAAATATCTCAGTCCGACCAAGCTCCGACTCGATAACTCGACTTACTTTTGCTCTTTCCTTGCCACTGCCACTGTCCTCTACCAGTTGCTGAACAGCTTACGTGTATTATCTTACGTTTTGTTACTTATTATATTGCACTCCAGAACTATATTCTTATCTACCCTTTCCGTAAAATCTCCTTGGTTAAGAACGGTGCACATAGTTGCTGATTTCATTTTAAGCCTGACACATGCTAATTTATGTGTATTGAGAATCTGCTTCCCGTATTTTGCACGTAATTAGTAGCTAACTGACGGTTGTTTTATTAGTTTTCAATGTGTTATTTTTATTGAGTGTGTGATGGCTTTCTATGCGATACGGCGGCGTAATATTCGAATCTAAAAGCTGAATACAGTAATTATTTGAGCTAGCCTTAATGTTAGTGATATAAAAAGTTGTTATATCCATATAACTGCAATCGGCGTGAGATTGTCTCTGTTCAACACTTGTATGCTTACTTCTTAAAAGAATATTATTTTATTTGTAAGTCCGATATGAGAGGATGGTAAAGGTATCGGCGTAAAGCGATACGGGACACTCCCTACATTGGCTCATACAACTCTACATTACTTCAGAATGGTAGACAGAAACATGCGCTTGAAAAGAGAACAACTGGATATGTATTCACTTACAAAATAACAGAAAAAACACATAAGCACTCAACACTAACAAAACTGCGTATTCAGTTAAAAAGTGCAAGAAAATACACTTGAAAATGGCATTACTACATATATACTCGCGTAAGAATAACAGAATAACGCCGTATCTGAGAATGACACCGCTGCACATAGACGTGAAGACTGGCAGAATAACACATACACTTCTTCTAGACACAACTGCGCATTCACTGAAGACTGAATATTCACTTAAGAATGGGAGAACAACACACACACAGTGGCTGGCTCTACTGCATTTTAACTTACTGCCACCATTGCATGCTTCCCATCGAACCTGTGAGACTCTAAATAAAGATCCCCTTACGCGGCTGCCCATGGTGGGACGCCCGTCCTCGACCGACTTATCTATCACCTCGGCTCACCTGGTTCCTGCGGCCACCTGGTCAACTCACACCATGCTAAACTCCGACCACCTACCTATTACTATCGCTCTCGACCATCTCACCCCTCCTCCTATATATACCTAAAAAAACGTTCATTAATTATAGTAAAGCCAACTGGGGGTGGTGTACTGAGCTCACCAAACAAACCTTTCGGGAGCTGCCTCTCCCCACCTCCTGCGCTAAGGGAGAAATCCTTCAGGAATACTCTACTCTTGGCTTCGAAGCGCTGTATCCCGACGGGCTGGCGTCGATCTTTTATTCCCGCCNGCCGTCTCGGACGAGGCCAAGGAGCTGATCCAGGAGTGGGATGTGCTTCGGACCCGTGACCCCAATGACACAAACCTTCCCGATCTCAAAGCCCGCACCACGAATGTCCTGACGGCCTGTGCCAGGAAGGGATGGATCGACACAGTCGAACGGTGCGACCATTGGTCCTTTCCTGCTGTGACTAGAGTACATGTCATATTTTCTTATTTTAGACGCCTTACGCCCAATTTTAGTTTAAAAACCGATGAGATCATGGATAAAAATCATTTACATTTTAAATGTTAAGACAGTTTTTGCTCTTTAAATTTATTCTTTAGCTGTCTGAATGCTTAGTTAGCTACTGGCAATTTTCGGAATGGAGCACCCCATATTCAACGCTGTGTTTACTAGGACGCAACAAAAAAATTCTGATGATTAGATTAGAAAACTCATTGAAAAGACAGTTGGGATTCGTGAAACAATCTTTAGTTCCCCTCATGCACTACAAAGTATCCGAAGATTTTGTTTTCCCCTTCTTGTGTCGTACCTTATGGCAACCGAAACAGTAGTGAAAGTGTTTATCAGCTTAACTTAAAGTTACGCTACTCTCTCTATGTAGTAGGGTGTTTCTTTCAAAGAGCTCTGCACTTTTAGAATATTTTTAAACAAGCAACATAAGTCAGATCGCGCCATACTAGTAAGGAATATCAAAAGATTATGGTGTTAAATCAGTTTCATTCGCACCCCAAAGGTGTTTGACAGTATCCAATAGAAAATTGGATACTACGGCTTCGAAACTCGTGCGAAGTTGCCAGACGTGCAAGAAATTTTTCTGCCAGTTGAGCGCTTGGGTAAACAAAACAAAAATAATATTTTTAAGCGATCCTTTTGTAGAAATACTTAGAAAATGTAAACCTTATGTTAAATGGACCAAATTTGCACTCGTTGTTTCCTCGTCGATGTTTTGGTTCTGCAGCTGTTCCTTTATTGCATTTAAGGATGGTCCTAGCACCTTCAACTTAAGTACAACAATAAAGGAAAATCTCTTTTGGCGGGAAAGCGAAAATCGTTTGTGAATCTGCCCGGAGCTCACAAAGTGCATTTTTCTGAAGTTAAGGGGAAATCTGTGAGGTAATTACACTTAGTGAAGTTTCGTGCATCCCGGCCCAGGGCCGGGATGCAATTGCCTAATTAACACTTGTGTCTTAATAAAGACAAACACGACATTACATATTACAATGTTCTCATGCATTTATGCACTCCTTTTCTAAGCTCTGTTTTCCACAGTGTACACATCATTTAGCCCGCCACAATGTTGCACGTGTCAATTTTTTTTTGTCTGCGTATTTTTTTTTTTTTTATATATTTCGGAACCCGTAGATACTGATCAGCCGCTCATCACTTTTCTGCTTTGTTTAATGCGATAGCTGTGTATAATAAACGAAAACAGGTTCGATCAAATTCATTACTCACAACAGAGTAGCCTAATCTTCTGTTTTCGACCTGTCATTCCATTTGCTCAGACATCGTACTGAGTGGCGGATATTTTCTCAGCAGCACATTCGATTCGAAAGACTCAGAGCAGAGATGCCCAACACTACCCGCTTTATTTCTTCGCAGGAGCGTATCATGTCTACGCATGAGGCTCTATTAGCAATATCATCCCCTGCCAGTAAAGCAACCAAGGAGCTTCAATGGGAGGAGTACACGCAAGCCTTCCCTGGGCGAGTAAACACATGGCTTTGTCACGTGACTGAAGCTGGCGTTTGGAGATCTTAAACTGGCTGAAGTGCCAGTGGTCAGCACATATAGTTAAGGAAGATANAAGATACAGACAGGCAGTTCTTCAATATTTTGCAAGACAATCGTGTCTGAAGATTTATATCCCACTGCTCAACCTGTTACTTTCATCATAAGCTGGTATACAGGATACAAGTTTCCTTTAGGCCTACATACTTCCATCCGCTCGGAATTTTGTCGATGGTTAATGGCTGCAAAAATTTGAGCTCAGGACTCATTCCTAAGCGAGACAATGCTTCACGTAAGCAATGCCGCTCTCCGATTGGATAAGCCACTCCGCCAGTTTAAGGGAAAAGTTTACTCGCAACGCTCCCGTAGGATAAATAGATAGGGTGCACTCCTCTCTATTAGAACCTCCTTGAAAGCAACAATAATGTCGTAAAAAATATGAAGCTGTAGGTATGATATGATTGAAATGATTCACATTTGAAGTAAAATCTCTAATTTTTGTCTGTTTGTGAAGAGCGTGACACAAACGGTAGGTATAGAGATACGCAGGTAAGTACTAGCGTATTAATGTATAGACTAGCGGGACCCGTGGAAATCCACGGTTGAATAAAGACTATACTTTCCAAAATGACCCAACCCACGCTACACTATTGCAATTTACCTCAGTTTAACCTAATGCAGCTCTTATTACGTAGCCCACCCCGTCTGAGTAAACGTCCGTCGCTCATTCCAACTCAACAATGTCTGTCTATCCTAGCATAATTAAGTCGTATAAGCTAACGTGACCGGTGGGAATTCACCGATTAGTTAATGCTCCCACTTTATAAGATGTAGCAATCTAAGCAATACGCTACTATGACGCACCTAACCTAACA
>LQNS02278174.1:28031256-28041618 GCA_001587735.2 Parhyale hawaiensis | reverse complement strand
ACCGTAACGGAACCTCCACCGCAGTGACGCGTGGAAATTATTTTAGGAGGCATTACTTTGCCATGCCAGTACCATTGAAAGCTATTTGGTCCATCCAGATTGAAGTTGTTTTCGTCAGGAAACAAAACTTTAGACCACTTTCCACTGTTCAATGTTTGGTGCTCTCGAGCAAACTGTAAACGGGCCACTTTGTGACGCGGACACAACCGAGGACCTTTCAAACGGTTTATGTTATTCATTCCCTTCTGTCTGAAGTGTTGCCTGATGGTTATTGAACTACAATCAATATCTGTGAGTGCCTTGCTTGCCTGGAAGACTGTCCTCCGTCTTGAGAAACAACCCGTTTAATGCTTCTACTCTATGCAGGGAAATTTTTGTCGGTCTAGCTCTAGATTTGGCTCTTCTCTAACTCTCAGGGTCCATTAGGAAGTTGCTAATCACAGTTGTACTGCGGTGAATGTCTGCTGTGATTGAACGCTGCGACATACCTTGCTTATTCAGTTGAACCATTCGACCACGTTCTAATTCGCAAAGTTTGCATGCTTTGGGCGTATACGTGACACTTTCCCACTACCAGTCCAAGCCTGTAACTGACCAGAAACGCCAGAAATTACCCTAGAGCTAAACATTTATTACCCTGATCTTATAATTCTGATCAACTAAAAAACTCGTTTGACAAAAATTTGCATTTCTTATTAAATTGTTACCGCTAGTATTTTTCGTCTTTCTCACCTTTTACCTTTAGGAATTTCAGATTCCTAGTCGAAGGAGTGTATTTATCGCTGAGAAGTTATTTTTCTACATTGTCAAGTGATCTTAAACTTATGATCAGGATTTTATATACTTCTAAATTTCGCCATTGCCACAAAATCCTGAGCAACATCTGGCGAATGTTTTGTATCAATAGAATTTTTTCTCTCAAAATGTAAATACAGTATACGGTTATTAAATAAAAAGTTGATGATTTTAAAAAGAGAGCTGGTGGTCAAAACGATGCAGCAAGCAGCCAAATAATGGAATTTTGGATAGTAATAATACAACAATATTTTTGTGAAGGTGTATTGTTATAACATGTTAGCATTTAGTTAAAGCAATATCTTCTAATAAGTAAATTATGAATTACATGAATAACAGCCTCAACGTCCTTCAGCATCGCTTCGTGTTGCCTCTGTGTGAGGGGTCTTTCAACATCGCTGGGAATCGTCTGGTATTGCATCGCGTCGCCTCCGTTTACGGGTCTTTCAACATCACTTAGAATCGCCTGGCATCGCGTCGCGTTGCCTGGCGACACTCGTATGGCTCATTTCGCAGCTGAGGTATCAGTTCAATTACTCTGCTTTGGATTCTTTTCATTTTATCGATATCGCCGCCCTGATGTTGCGGCCAGAATTGAAAAGCAAATCGTAAATGCGGGCGCGCTAGCGTTTTGTGCGAAGGAATGACTATAAGGCAGCCCACCCACTGATGCGATGCGATTGATTGGTACGACGCCACAGAAATCGCACGCTGCATTTGCAGCACAATAGGAATAACATTGTGTTGATTAGCTCACCGCCCACTGAGGCGATGCGACTTCTGCCTTCATTCGGTCTCATTTGACGGTCGTACCAAAATGCTGCATGTTACATTTTTCGTGTAACTGTTTTATTATCTGATGATATTCTGTTGAGATCATTCCCTTGTTTCCATCCCGACTTGTCGTTAATTCTCATGCGCTTTGATCCAAACTGGAAGCACCCTAGTACATGGAGTCCACGTTGCTCTCGGCGTGCTGTAAGTTTCTTCCTTCTCTTTTCTTGAAATATCTTTGCAGTGGCTAGGAATGCTTAACCTTTTAACGACGCAGACGGTCACGTCGGTCTTGGACTCTATTGTTTGTGTTATTCTTTCAACAAAAGAAGTTTCACTTTATAATGACGCTCGTGGATATACGAATATTCTCATTACATATAATTTGTGGTGGGGCAACACCAGTTCAGGAGGACCACCCTTTACACTGTAGTTAGCGTTTCATTATCTCACAGAGGAGTATCACGTATTTATGTACCTACGTACTGCGGTTACATAACACTTATGGTCAATTAAAATGTTGCTACTGGTGTGTCAATTATCTCTAGATACTTTCATCTATCTACAGCCCGTTGCAGTGAAGCGACAGGGAGGATGTCGAGGCAACAGTGCGGTGTGTGTGTGTGCGTCATGTCTGTTCCAGGCTCAAACTTGTGTCCATCAGAAACCCTAGCTAAAGTTTTGCTTACGCTCTTGTTTGTGGCGGTGACATGTATGCTGCGGGTTATAGAATTCCGTAAGGAAACAAGTTTCATTACTAAAGGCATCGCTTTGTCTTTCTTTGTGAAATCAAAAGGCTTGTCTAGCAGCTGGCCGTCAGGTTTGTTTATTAAATTGATCTCTAAATGAATCATGACATGTAACACATATTTTCCTGGAAACTGGAGTGACATATTTAGCCCTAGATGCGTCACGGTATACTTGATTTAATGGTATTTGAGTGATATCGTTAGCTTTTGTGGTGAGTTACGTAATAGAGCTTAATGGATTGCAGATTACGTGTGTTTTATTTTTTGGAGCAAATTCCTTCTAGTTCATTTTTGCATATAGCTAAAAGATGCTTGCTCGTCATCGATGCTACAGAACTGACTAATGGAAACGATAATAATCCTATTCAAAACATCCCCGCCTTCTGTTCGCGCAGCGCATCATTTAATTGAAAAGGTGCTTCGCTGACTTCGATTTATTCTCAGTTGCGACTAACATAATTAAAGTTAATGAAGTGCCTCAAATTAGAATTATACTCGCTGTTTTCCTCGTAGCTGGTGTAGCATCCTTCAGTTTCGCGTCTCTTGACAACTCATTTTTGAACCAATTGTTAAGAGCTGCGTTCTCCATGAACCCTCGGGGCGCTCACGCGGTTGCTTGCTCGTCTTCCATTTCACGGTCGCTTGAGCCATCGCGTTGATGGCAACCACAGCGCGTGACCAACTTTTTCTTGTCTCTCCAGTCATCTCTAATTGCTGCTGATGTGGTCTCGGTTGCATGATTTGCAGATCCAGCGCTGGCAGAACTGCTGAGCAATGCAGGTCCGTCCCCGCCGGCCGGCGCCGTTGCCAGAGAGTACGAACAACGGCATGCTGCGGTGGGTGGGGGTGCGTGGGAAACGGGCGGGACTCCCATACATGGGGACAGCTTCGTTGAGGTCACGGCCACGGTCTCTTCCAGACTCGTCGGTACGTTGTATAGGCTGCAGGAGGTGTCCTCGTGGGAGCAGAGATTTTCAGCTTCTTTTGAAATTTAAGACCAAACCTGAAACATCCTGTATTCCAATATTTGTATGTAAGAGCTTTTGTGTGTATTGCAAGATATTTATGTTATCCAATTGCAGAATATTGAGCCACTTGAATATTTTTTATCTTCTTTCAAACTGAGTTGAATGAAATTAATGCATATCTTGATTCTTAATTCATTTGTCAGTCCAAAACTAGGTGAAGTTCCTATTTTAGTGAAGTGAACTCAATGTATAGCGAGTTAGTGCGATAAAAGATAACCTCGTTTCTCGGTTTTTACGATGTCAAACTGCTGAAATTTGATGTACTGTTTTCGTTAACTAATATTTTGAAACAGAACGTTACGTGCAGTAATCGTTGTGAACTACGAATTGCTGCAATCTAAGTTAACAGACTCACGACAACATGAGATCTTTTAGGATATCCGAACCTTTCTCAAAATGACGTCTTGGCTTAAGCTAAGGGTCGAGAGCGTGTATTGTTAATTTACTTATTTTTTGGCAGCGCCGAGTCACGCCGTAATGTGGATCCTTGTCACACGTGACCGCAATGACACGATCACATCCAGCAAAGATCCGCTGAGAGCTACAGGGACTCTCCCCGCAGCCTCACCTCTCAACACACAGTCCGGCTTGCGCCTGCCTGGCAACTACCTCCTCTGCTGGCGTGCAGACTTCACCTTGACGCCGGGCTGGTCTGACTCTCTTCTCGTGGTCCAGGGACTGCCCCGTCTACAGCGCGCTCGCTACTCGGTGTCGATCACCGACCAGCAGCTTCACTCAGTCATGGCTCACGTCGCCATAGAGTCCTCATCCGCCCCAGGTATGTGTTCTATAACTTTACTTTAAATAGAAAAATTGCTGTCAGGAAGGAGTTCGATGAAGTACATTTTTGCATCGCCAGTGAGTTTGCGTCTACCTCAAGTGCCGTTTTTGTCCACTTAAAATGGAAGAGTTGCTTACAAGAAGCTGTATTGACGCCATTCACGTTCATTAATAGTTTTTGTCCGCCACAGATGTATGTATTTTATCACATTAGATAGAAAGATTGCTTCCAGCTGTAGTTTGATGTGAAATGTGTTTACGTTTCTAAGAGTTCTTATCCACCTTATGCTTCTTCGTCATCTTCGATGGATAAATCGAATTCAAGATTGAGTTTGATGGGAGCACATGTTGGTGATATATCACCTCTTTTTATTTGTCGTTGTGATGAACGATTTTATATTACGTTTGGGTTTACGTTTTATTTAACAGTAAGAAAGGATGGAAGTATTTATGAATGTGATAGTTATATACAGTAGTGGCAAGATGCGTAAATTGGAAACAAAGTGGCATGGAAAAGTCGTCATGTTCTTATAACATTTTTAGTCACAAACAAAGTGTGGAATGCAAACGCATTTTCCCCTGATATAATTTTTTGTATATAATATGCACTTAATTTTTAGCTATTTTTTTCTGAAGCCTGTACTTATCGTGATTTAACTACTTCATGGCGCAGTACCTACTTCGTAGAATTGTGAAACCGATGTAATAGGAGAAAAGTTAGATCACTACATTATATTGAAAGATTTTATAGATACTCCTTTTTATACGAATTTGTTGTTAATTATTTGGAAATAGCTACAAGTTGTTTATCTTTAAAGAGTGGCTGATGATACATATTTTTTTTCTACGCCTATTATATATTTGATTTAAAATGATTTGTCCATAAATTTGCGTAAAGGAGTGGAGGCATTCATTCGCCCTGGCGTATCGTGCATTTTTCAGGATCAGAAGATGCTGCCGGCGCTGACGAATACCCGCCCGAAGATGGGGAGCTAGATCCCCTAGAATCTGTTGGTGAGCAACGTCAGCTGGAAATGGATGACCAGTCATCACTGGACCGTATCATATTTCGGTCGTGGCTTGAAGGAGATCATGAAGAATTTTCTACCACATCTCACCCAGAAGAACATCCTGTTGTCGAGCGACCCTTCATACTTATATCAGATTCTTCTTCAGACTTGAGTTCGGAGTCTTTCCACACATCCCAACAGATAGGTTCATTGAACACTTCTGCCCTGGGTATGGAAAGTAATTCCAAATCAAATCCAGGCACTTCTTCTTACGATCTTACTGGTGACCGCAGACAGCCACAGCCTCCTCCTAATTTTTCTACTGTTCAGCGCAGCAATATTATCGTTACCAGTCAACGTAATGACCCTTTCACTTCCTCTGCTCAGCGCCGCACAGATGAAGGACTGGAATCTTCATTGAATACGCTAGGGTTTGGACGCAGAAGTCGCTGGAAACGATCCATGTCTTGTGAGCAGTGTGAGAAACAGACGCATCTCTTTCACCAGTACGACGCTGCCTCTGCCATTTTCACCTTGAAGCTCTCGCTTGACTGCTCAAACTGCTGCCAGCACTGCAGTTGTAAGTTGCCCTACGTTATATTTTTATTAATCGTGGTAAAAATATTTTTTATCGATAGCTCTTGCCTTGCTTGCCTCCCATCTTTGACCTTGAACCCTCGTGTGAGGGATTCAAAATGTCACTGTGAGCATTTTCTGCATATTACTGGCTTACGAGTGAAATCACGAATATGAGTTATTTTAGAGATGTTGACTCTCCGCTGCATGATCTAATATTGAATTTTCCTAAGGTATTAGGCACGTATTATGTGCGGAAAACCTTGCAATGCAGGGTCAAGTGACCCAGCGTACGGCAGTAATCTTTTACTTTCGGTGGTATTGCTTGAATCGTGTGTCTCTCGGTAAAGTTCAAAGAACGCCAGTGCGTCGTCACACCTGATGTACAAAAGTAGTCTTGGTGTTGTCGGATGGCACTAGTCAGTTTGGCCGAGCGGACCAGCCTCCCGAAAGGTGACGATAGACACCGGGCAACTCCACAGATCCAGAACCCCAGCCATGTCGTGTTGTGATGACTGTAGTGCAGGGCGATCCGTTATTAGAAGTTGTCTGGTGTGCTGTGCGTTTTGGCAGTGTGGGCATGTGTCTGTAATGGTCCCGTCCAACCGTTTCTTATTTGACAGCTGAGCCACGATCATCCTAAACACCGAAATCTATAGAATTCCACCTAAAATATATTTATTTTTTTCACATTCAAACACTAAACTAGGCCTAATCTGACAGGGCTGGTGATTTTATTTTAGAAATCTATAATTTTTTTATTTTAATGATTTGTTTGATGCATTTTTTATTTATTTTTTATATTTTCTTAATGTGTAATCATACAATAATTTTTCATTGTTGTTCTCTAGTGTGCTAAAGACAATACTTATAAAACAAGTACTTCCCTCATGCTTAGAACTTTTAACACACAGTGTAAAATCACAAACTAAAGCAATTGCAAAAAAATCAAGTAACTACGAAATCTTGTGTAGTAAATGGTGGAGTAGCTACCTAATAATTAGATATCAGCTGTACAATTCTTGAGAAAATAATGGTAAAATAGCTTCAAGCTTGGAGATAACTCAGTAAAATATACATGAAGGTGGGTAAATGATTTTTTAGTTGTCTAACCAAATTTTCCCAAGAAAGGTGAACAAGTTCACGTTGCTTGATTTGGTGAAAAATGCAAAAATAAAGCAAACCTAATAAAACGCGAGATTCATAGCATCTCACTGTACAGCTGTGAAGGCAACACTGGAAGGGAATGACAAATGATACACAAATAAAACTTTTTTTATTGTCTTTTTCCTACTACACGGGAAAATATATCGAAAGCAGCTGAGGCGAATTTAATACGATAACTTGCCGATTTAGCATCTTGGCGCGTGGATTTCTCTCTACAGGATACCTAATGGCTGTGGCACACGCCAGCCAAAAGCTCGCAAACGCGCAAAATTTTTCGCGCAAAAAAGCACCTCGCTATTCACCCGTGAGAATGGTCCGTTGGTCATAAAATTTCGAGCTCCGTTCAACTAAACAACGTTGTTATGGCTACGGACTGCACACCATGACAAAAATACATCCAACGAGCAGAATAACATAATAGATGCCACCTAATGCCTTCAGAAGCAATGTCAAGTCCAATTCTGTAACAAAATATCTTGAAAATAAGAAACCCGTTGCGGCTCCGAAAGCGAACTGAGCGCCCTACCCTCCGATAGATGTCTCTGCATGTCTCTCGTGGCCCACGGTAGCGGTTTGTTGACGGATATTCGCGCATTTGTTCAGTGTTTCGAGCGCAAAAATGCTGCATGCTCCATCCTAGAATTTTGCGCAAAAGCGGGAGTGTGCAGGTTTTTAGACGTCGATTTCGCACGCAAAACTCGGATACTCGTTCTTTTGGACAGCGTGTGGCATCGGCATAAGAAAGCCGTGTGTCGCTTTTCCATTATCTTTGCGCAAATAAACACGGAAGCAATCTATAATTGGCTTGTTTCTTCGCATTACTTTCATAAAGTCACATACGAGAACTGTACTACCCACGCTTGAGGTCCGCATGCTGATGTCGTTTTAGAGAGAAATGCGCAGAGAAGTCACAAACTAGTCAAGCGATGGGGCTACCTTTACGTAGCTATATATACCGTCGCACCGTGTAAGCGACGTATTAATTGAGCCAAATATAAATTATGACAAATATAAATGATTACTCTGCTAGCTTGGCCAAGGCCTCCTAAAATACATTTTGTCTGGGTGACCTTGGCTTGACTCACGGTCACATCGACGAAATGAATGGCCAAATATGTCGTATTCTTTATATTGTGCTTTTCAGTGTTTAAGTCGTGTGAAAAATGCTTAAAAACATGCAACTTATCTGCATCTTCTCTGTTTTAATTTTCTTTAGTTATTGTTTCGCAATATAATTATTGAATTTTGCCGCTGCGGTCGGGATCCCGTAACCTCAACTGCTAATTTTAACTTTACGAAGCACAGCTGAATGATTTTATGACGCAAAATGTCATTACCATAAATTTCCCGTTATTTTAAGTTTCTGCCTATTTTCGAAAGAGAGACACCATAATATGGCAAGAGACGTAGCTCGTTAGAATTATATTAACAATGTAGTACGTTACAGCTGTTAATTTGTCGATCATATNATTTTATGACGTAAAATGTCATTACCATAAATTTCCCGTTATTTTAAGTTTCTGCCTATTTTCGAAAGAGAGACACCATAATATGGCAAGAGACGTAGCTCGTTAGAATTATATTAACAATGTAGTACGTTACAGCTGTTAATTCGTCGATCATATTAACAGCTTGCCCGGTGCTTGCGCAGTTATTGCTACTTAGT
Organism: Parhyale hawaiensis; assembly: GCA_001587735.2. Classification (NCBI taxonomy): domain Eukaryota; kingdom Metazoa; phylum Arthropoda; class Malacostraca; order Amphipoda; family Hyalidae; genus Parhyale; species Parhyale hawaiensis. The sequence goes on along the minus strand of LQNS02278174.1, from coordinate 28,033,073 downwards.
AATGTTGTTGAATTCACCGCGACTGCCTAATTTTTTTGCAGTTCTAGCCTGAAAAGACAGAGGTGTGTTGTAATTGCAACCTAGTTGGGCTACCGCTACCTGAAAAGCAATCGCCGCCTAACCCGGACTGTGACACTATCGCGTCAGATGAGCTCGAGCAATCAATGAGTGTTAAAGATCAACTATAAACAAGGACAAAATTCTGTAATGACTTCTAATGACTTCTTAAAACACTTGAACATTGCTAAAATAGCGAGTTACCTCCGCTTTGTTCACCAAATAGCTTATGTTTGTTAATGTTGTATCACACCAATTTAACTTTAGTTGGCAGCTATTCGCCAGACTTCATTTCTAACAATTCACTAGTTCCGGCAAGATCGTCTATCCTTTTCACTGCGAAAAACCAATTCTCTTTTGAGTCACCTTCTTCTGTTGATATAAGTGTCTGTACATTACTGGCAACTGAACGTGGCCCTCAGCTTTTCTCGATCTTGCAGCCAAAAATTTCACGTCTTTTTATAACGCAATTACGCCGTACAGCAGTGGCCAACAGCGCAACATTTTATCTTACTCATAGTAACAGTATTGTTCTTCATGCACTTTATCTGTAGCGTTTTTAATAAAGAAATGTGTAGAAATACCACGCGCATGCATTAGCGTGTTTCAGTCTCGGGAGACAAGTCAAGCTTTTAGCTTCCATACGAACACCAGACAGCTATCATTGCAACACGCAGCGTAGAGCGGCAGCCCTGTCTGCGGCGATCCTCGCGATCACTATAATTAGGTATGTTAGGTTTGGTTCAGTAGATTAGGGTTAGGTCGAATACGTTTTGCTAGGATAGTGTTAGATGTGGTACGCTTTACGAACTATTACAGGTTAGAAAATTGTAGAACAGGTTCTGCTCAAGACAACTGCAATGACCGCAGCCAAAACCGCCGTGGTAAAGGACGCGGAACTAAGTCCGGTTTTGTGACTGGCCTATCAGGTAAGCCAAAAAATACTAACTGCACAGCGAATGCAAACAGCGAAGATCAGGGCAATGTTAAGAGCAAAAAAAAAAAAAGTTATGAAAATAGCGTAAGGAATTTCTAAAAAAAAAGTGGCCACAGAAGTCCGGTTCGTAATAAGCTGAAAGTACACTGGCGTGATGCATAGCAGGTTTCCTATCATCAAATATTTCTATCATGAAACAAACGTAAAAGATTTTCGATAAAATAAAAAGAATGTCCTAATATATTTCATAAAAGTCGGTTCACACAATGGTGGAAATAATTTGTTATGACCCTATAAACATAACTGACCTGGAATTTTACTAGAACATTCGATAAAATATTATTCCAGAAATGATTGTAACGCAACACAGCACGATAGGCATCACACTTAATTGCTTATGCATTGTTCGCATGTAGCTCAGATCACTGTCGAATTCTTGCGCCAGGCCAGTCATCATACACTTTAACTATAGACCAGTGATGAATTCCGTAAGCTATAGCTTCCCGGGTCTCGAACACATACGCACGGGCTGATGTTAAATTCCTTACTCCTGCCCAGTTGTCGAACACCTTGCGCCTAGCTCAATGTTAATTCCTTACTCCTGCCCAGTTGTCGAACACTTAACACCTAGCATAATGTTAAATTCCTGACTCCTGCCCAGTTGTCGAACACCTTGCACCTAGCATAATGTTAAATTCCTTACTCCTGCCCAGTTGTCGAACACCTTGCACCTAGCATAATGTTAAATTCCTTACTCCTGCCCAGTTGTCGAACACCTTGCGCCTAGCTCAATGTTAAATTCCTTACTCCTGCCCAGTTGTCG
>LQNS02278174.1:27971996-27985981 GCA_001587735.2 Parhyale hawaiensis | reverse complement strand
GGATGGAGTAGAGCTTTGCTGACTGGAGAATCCCGTTGATGGAGTAGAGCTTTGTTGACTGGAAAATCCCGTGGATGGAGTAGAGCTTTGCTGACTGGAAAATCTCGTGGATGGAGAAGAGCTTTGCTGACTGGAAAATCTCGTGGATGGAGTAGAGCTTTGCTGACTGGAGAATCCCGTTGATGGAGTAGAGCTTTGTTGACTGGAAAATCCCGTGGATGGAGTAGAGCTTTGTTGACTGGAAAATCCCGTGGATGGAGTAGAGCTTTGTTCACTGGAAATACCTGACAATAAACCAGAGCTGTGTTGACTAAGAAGTTCCTCTTGTTAAGCCCATAGCGCCCTTTGCGATTACGAAAAAATAGCATTGAGAAGTCGCTGAGTAATAATGAATAGCTTGTTCACCTAATATTTTTCTGTGTGGAACATTCAAGTTAAAGTTTCAGTTGAGTAATCGTGTTCCCAGGCAGTAGGAGAATACAGTTATGACCTCATTCAAAAGTGCGAATAGTTAGTTACCAGCGCAAGGAGTGCCCAAAGGTTTTGCTGAGTCAGCGAAAAGTAAATATAGTCAAACCACTGAAGTGTACACGTCTACAGTTAGGAGACAGTCTACGCTATACAGTGACTGTGTAGACTGCAGTGTACGGTACCATACTGATATTAGTTTCTTTCCATAAGTGCGGCATAGAAAACTATGGCAAGCGTTTACTGCAATAATGATATTCTCTACTTTTCATATTTTGCAGAAATCTGAAGTAATGCATAATAAATTGCTAGATGTGAAATTGTACATACATAAATAAGGGGGTACTAATGTACCTACTAGCCCCTGCAAGATTACACCAGTAGCAGGTGTGTGTGTCGACAATGTGAGCTGCCGGCGACTAAAAAGTGAAAGAAACGTGCAACAGATGCCCGTCTACGCCATACAGAATCTACTGTTCACGGAGTCTACGCTGATGAGGTTTTTCTACTTTAGGAAAGTCTACATAATATATACAGATTTTACTGTATTATGAAGCTGAGCAACATTGTTAAGAAAAATGCTTGTTTATAAGAAGATGTGGGAAGACCTTAATTCCTGGTGCTTAGCTTTGTGTTAGAAAGAAGTTAAATATTTTCACGATTGATGTCTTGCTCGAAAGTTAGGGGCTGTGCCCTTTTACTATGAATAGAAAACACTATATTCATTGTGAAACAGTTTTCGCTGACCAAATTTCGTGTCTTATACGAGACAATATTACCAGAAGGAAAAGTATAAATGCTTTATAGCCAGTGTTTAAGTTATATACAGTGCCTTGATATCGTAAATAGAAAAATCTGTTTTCATCATGAAACATTTTCGTTTCTGAAACATCTCAATTGTCTTTCGACGTAGTACAGAATGTTCGTATCTTCAGTGTGCTCATGAAATGCGGTATCTCGCACTTGTACAGTACTGCAGTCGTTTGCAAATGTTTCATCAAAATACGCTTCAGTTTTGGCTGTGGCAAGTGGACAATATTTCGCAGCGAACTGAAAGCTGATTGGAGAGCTCGAACTGCTCTCTGATTAGCGAGATAATTTTCTTCATGCAAATCCGGATTTAGATAATTTTGCTCTAACCTTCCCTGGTCGAGTAATGAATTGTTGGATAATCTAAATCCGGATTACTATTTGAAGTGGCCGGTCTGGAAGATCTCAGTTTGTGCGTCTGAAATGAACAGTGTTTTCTGTAGTGCTAATTTTGTATGTGGTGCTGTAAAGGTTCCCTCTAATACTTAATTTCTTGGAAAAAGGTACTCATTTTCAAACTTTCTACTAAAAATTTTTATTCTGAAATTGGCACAAATGCTGTTTCTTAATAGAGAAATCGAGAAACAAGAAAACTTGTTGAATACTTCTAATGTCACAAGGTAAAATTTTTCTGAACTTTTTCTGACGTCCAGTGAAATTTATTTTTGGAATGTTACCATCCAGCGGTTGGGATATTCAGTATAATAGTCTCGAATAAAATTTGTGTTCGTTTCGCATTTGTTGCATCGCTGCCGTTCTCAATATATTTGACGGACTATGCGCAGTACCCTCACCGTCATGCTATGAAAAGTTTTTACACTGTTTATTTCTCTCTAATTTGCACTTTCTACCACTTTGTTTGCTGTGGTCTTCACCAATATTGAATAGCCAACTTATTTGGAGTTTAAATGTAATGGCACCCTCTTTTGGGGAAGCGCCGTCCATGTTTCAAACGTATTCACTCAGGCCGCCAAGTGCCACTAAAAGAACCTGCGATTTTGTCAGGAGGAGTTTACTGGACAGCCTTCCAACAGTAAAAACAGGATCCTCAACTGGACTTGCTGACCTTTCAAATAAAGGGGCCCTCCGGGGGATATTCTGGCGAATCCTAGCCTTGTCAGAATATCTTTGGGCCCTTCACGCCCAGGTGTTCTGAGTGACTTTTCTGCGGGGGATGTTGCATCTGGCCGCAGTTCCTGCTCAAAAGCTTTGTTTGGAAAGTTAGGTAGGTTCTCTATACATACTTCATCTTCTGCTCCGTTAGGTGGGCCTTGGTAAGACCCATCCCATGGGACTCTAATCTTCTGTGGGGCCTCGGCAAGAACCATCCGCCCTGATGTTCCTTTTTTTTCAGTATGCTTCTGTTTTCTTTTTTCGTCTTTTGGCCTTGTGCGGCGTGGCTAAGCGAATTTGGTCAGCCAAGCTGTATAGGGTTAGAGATACTTTGTGCTTTATTTCCCTGTCAGTAGTAGCACACTCGGCCAAGATTGAAACAACTATAAAACTCACCTGCTGAGTTTACCATCAAATTGAAATTCTCCGGGATGCTGAGATGAACTGAATATCACTGCTAACATGACGTCTCGTGCCCACTGTTGCGGGGGTAAACTAGGACTTTGATAATTACATATAATTGAAATTGAAGAATCTATTGTAAGGCTTGGTATATGGATGCTGTTCCTCGTTGGCTAAGAAGGCAAAAGACTGAACGACTGGGAACAATGATACTTATCCAGTTGTGTTTTCCTGCTCTTGTTACAGATATTTGTTCTTCCCGGTGTATGGGATTCTTTCGTCTATGGGCTCGCTCATTTTTTTGAGCGAACGGGCGAACGGGCGCCCTCAGGGGCATATTCTGGCGGGCCCTTTCCATGCCACAATATGTGCGGGCATCCCGCACCCATAGGTCCCGAGTGTCTTCTCCGCAGGGGATGTAGCATCTGGCTGCAGCTCCTGGTGAGCAGGTTAGTTTAGCAGAGTTAAGTAGGTTCTCTATATTTCCTTTCTGTCCCGCGAGGTGGGCCGCCGATCGAGGTGACAGACTTTTTCTGCGGGGTTCTTACCTTCGCCCGTGCGGAGGGCCACGGAAGGGACCGTCCGCACGGGCGCTTCTTTTTTCTGTTTTCTCTTTTCGTCCTTCTTCTCTTGCCACCTGAGCAGAACGTTGTGGTTTTGGCTGTAAGCCGAGTAAATCATCTCAGATCGCTATTGATTGTCTTAGTTTCAGAAAAAGCGGGACAATACCAGTATAATAATAGGCTATAATAAGTCCTTTATTTTTCTTCTCATATAACGAAGTTCCAGTGGCTAAGGAGGCCTCAACTAATATACAACTACAACATTAATAATAATTCACTGGTTTGTGGCTTACTGAGGCAACCTGCTCATCTATGTTTTTAAAAGAATCGCTCTTGAAGAAGAAATTTGTTGTGTGTGAAGTTGATATTTTTGCGGGCTGTCATCACGACAACCGCCAAAATGGTGAAGTGAGTTGAGTCGTTGCGTGTATTTACTGTACATAGTGTAAAGTTTTATATTAATTCGTGGTTGGTTTATCACAGATTCTTTAGCAACATAGGTTGTAAAATTTAGATGATCTAAGTATGAAGCGAGTGGTCATGTTCTGTTGCGTTCAGACTTCGATGACTGGCGGTCTTGTGTGTCCCAATTGTTTGTTCTAGTCGTTGGCATTGTGCTGAGCACCGATGCTGTGATCCGTAGAAGATTAATGTCCTAATGTACTTCGTATATAGGGCCAAAAAATTATAATTCGTAAACATTATGAGAGGAAGTCCTGTTCTTGAAATTTATTCTGGCTGTGTTATATATTTTAACTGTTAAGTCCATTTTCCCTGTGTTGGGGTTTTCCAACCACCATCAGATTAGCGGCCACCGCTGACTGAAATTTCCTTTAGTAAATTTGTTTCGTAGATAATGAATTTGGACCCACTTTCAGAATATATACATATATCCATACACCCGGCCCTTTCCCGGCCATATATATATATATATATATATATAGTTTTGGTAGACCTCCGTACTCCTTTGCTTTTAACTTCTGGTTACCTCAGGGGTATGTTTTGGCCGGCCCTTTCCCTATCAGCATATAAATGGACTTCCCTCATTCAAGAGCTGTCCCGATTGCCTTTTCGGCAAGGAGATATGTAGTTCAGCTGGTCGCAGTTCCTGTTGACGAGGTTAGTTTATAAGAGTTAGGTAGGTTCTCTATTCTTCCCCTTCTGCTCGACGAGCTGGGCCGCCCAATGGCGGGAAGCGACCCATCCCATGAGACTCGTACCTGTTTCCGTGGAGGATGGGGCACTGATGGGGCCCTCCGCTCGAGAGTTCTTCTACCACCTGCCATCGAGTAACGCTAATACTCCAGATCCCATTTGGCGTTCATAGATGCTTGCTCTGTGAAAATGTTACCTACAGAGAGCTTTTTAATGTGGGTGGTGTGAGATGTCTGCAAGCATCGATGGATTTAGGTTTGTGCGGTGGACTGAGAGACTGCTGCGAGCAGTAGCTTTGTATAATTTCCGTGGCTCTCGCAGCCTGTCATACTTCATCAGTAAAGTAGGGCTCATGAAATTCCTTCATTCGCTGATTTTCTGGCGTCGCGGGGCACTCGATGATGGGTCAGCAGAGAGCAAATCGTGCATGCGTCCTTCATAATCTTGCCCCAGTGCAGCGTGAGTTGTAAACCCCAGGTATATGTACGTAGATGCAACAGCGGTGCATTGCTTGCAAGGAGTTACGCGCCTGACGGATTTGACGCACTTTTTGTTGCCCAGTGTAAGCGGCCCTTCAAACAATTCCAGCCGCACCTTGTGCCAATTGCTGTAGTTTGTTCAAAGAAAGTACATAGGTACCTATGTTAGCCATTTTGATAATCATATCTGTTACCATTGAGAGTGTGTATGTAGTGCAATAGAACATGGTAGTAAGTGTTACAAACAGTAATGAAATAGACCGTAGCAGTAGTAGCCGTTCAACAGCCCCGCCAGCTTCATTGTATATCTGTGCCTTATGGCAATGACATACGCTAGTCAACAGAACGAGTATCGTCATCTTTCCATCCGAATGCGTTGATGTGCCTACTTTAATAGTGCTTGTTTTCAAAGAATTTTGAGTAATTAATCCCTCCAGATATTACGAGATGTCCGATAGTTAACTAATGGCACTTGCGGAGCAAACTGCACTGACGATTAACGTTTTTACACCATTTTTTGGCAACATAACGTTTGGACGAAAAGATGATGATACTCGTTCTTTTGACTAGCGTGTGTCACAGCCCTTACTATGATACTAATTATGATAGTACTGTATATTTTTTGTCAAGAAGCGGATACATTGTTTATTAGAATAGCATGTATTCAAATTAGAGATTTAGCAAGCTTATTATTGATTCAGTTTCTAGTTGTCGAGTCATTTTCTGTTGTCCTCAGTACAGGAGCATGCCATCGATATGGCAATCGGTTGATTTAGAAATTGTTTATCGTCAGGCCACTATGAAATATGTAGGAGTTACTCGCTACATTGGACTGATTTGATACATTTGTTTGATGTGACGTGCCAGACGCACTAGCGTTAATGTCGCACTCATGCATTGTAATATCGCGATGTCGCAGGCAGCTGCCACCGCCGTACTTTGGGCGCACGTATGCGTATAGGAACGCTATGTTGTTTAACAATTTGACTGAGGCTCAGATACATGCGATCGGAAATCAATTATCTGTGCATCATGGTTCTTTAGGACCGCCAGTATCATACTTTATTTTCGAAGTATTGAATATGTTGCTGGACGTCTGTCGAGATTCATCATACAGCATTTGGTTATTAAGGACTAGTACAGACTTAAGTTTATATTTGGCCAAGCTTTCGGCACAGGTCGAGTTTGTGCCTTCTTCAGGGCGGAAACCTACAAGTGCTGCAGGTTATAGCAAGAAAAAAAAAATGAGGCAGATAAACAAAAATTACACGAAAATTCCCGCCTGCACACGCGCGCACTACAATTGATGTGTATGTCTTGCACATACGCCCACAAAAACTTTCAAAAATTCCACAAAGTAAGAATGTTCAGAATACGCCCTATTTCGTCCTCCGCAGCACTTGTAGGTTTTCGCTCTGAAGAAGGCACAAACTCGACCTGTGCCGAAAGCTTGGCCAAATATAAACTTGAGTCTGTACTAGTTTTTAATAACCAAATACGCTTTATTTAACGGTATTTGAGCATTCAAAAGGTTAGGTTATGACATTAAAACATATCCCTATCATCACCTTTCTCTGTATTCTATTAAGTGTAAGTGTATAGAAAGATCTATTCGTACTTTAGGATAATATGATATTATATAACTTCTATTTGATGAGGGTGTAACATCCATACATGGCGTACGATGCAGTTAAAATGTTCACCCATCAACACAACATTTAATCGTGATGTTCCTGTACTACTCACACGTTATTCGGTACGCGCCAAATGTAGCAAATCTTGCTCTAATGGCGCCAAAATGTTGACTGTTTCTCCTATTTCATGGGTTTCCTATCAGCGCACGGAAGCAAATAGGAAACCGTTACCCTCTGACCAAGTCTTTCTTTCCTACCTTCTTTTAGCTTCATTTTTCGTAGGTATCTGAGATTTAAGCGCCTGTATTTTCTTGTGGGACATGATTCTAAGTCTTACTACATTCATGTTGATGACGTAGTCTCCAAGACTGAGATCCTCGACAAAAAATGATCGAATTGCTTGTCTTTTCAATGTAATGCGACTGCTAATTATTGCCGTAACATTTGCTCCGTGCTTTTTTCTCGCATCGATGATACGCACGCAAGGGTCCCAACTGCTTTCTCTGCAGAGGATGTTGCAGCTGGCCGCAGCCTCTGATGAGAAAGTTGGTTTTGTAAAGTTAGGTAGGTTCTCTATATTTCCCATTCTGTTCCGTGAGGTGGGCTGTCAATCGAGATAGCCGACCTAGTCCGCGGGACACTTCTACTCTCGTGTCTTGTTCTATTTTTACGCTTTTTTCCCGCCAGTAGTAGCGCACTCGGCCAACTGAGACTTACCGGCAGGAATGCCGAGGTACAACATTGTTATACGGATGCGACAAAAATTCACTTAATAAACTGAGTCTCATTGCTTCATTTGCTTGGATCACGTTGTATGACGTGGGTGCGGTGGCAAAACCAGTAATATAATTAGGATACGTACGACCCTCCTTAACTCTTTCGGTGGTGGCGTAGCTCCAGGTTCTGTGACGATTTTAATTATTAAAAGCAACGCGTTGTTTTTTCCCTTGTACACTCTGAAGGTTTCTGTCGTTAGTCCAAGAATTTTGACCAGTAGTCGTTCAGTTGTTTAGATGAGCCGTTATGACTGGTGTATTTTGTACGAAAATAAATGTATATATTCTAACGAAGTCGAGTTCAGGGTTAATTGATGTGAGAAATGTCATGGATTTTGTGTGCGTGTGTGCGCCTGTGTTTGTACATATGTCTGTGACAGTCTCATACTTACACCAACGTACTACTTGTTCTGTTGCGTTGAAATTTTTCCGCTGAGGCTGCACTCGAGTGTACAAAGTAGAATAGCCCGAAACCTGTAATACATTTACATAGTCACTGAACACAAAGTTACCATAATGCCGTATTGCACAGGCGCCCCGGTGTCGCATTTAATTAGATGATGTGCCAAGCAGAGGCGCTCGCCATGATCAATTTAGTAGCTCAGATAGAAAAGAGATTTTAACTATCTATATATTTCAAGAGCTGATGTAGACAATTGTTAGCAATTGGAGCTTCCGGTAGTTGCATCTAGTAGAAAACTCCCTCATCTTCAATTACGTGTTTCTTCTGTAATTTCTAGAGCTTCTTTCTGTATAGTTTTAGCATACGAAGTCATTTTGATTATACAAGAGAGTACTGAAATGTACCTCGCTTTTGGTAAGTAGAAAGGTAAAATGAAATTTATATACCGAAAAAACTATATACCATCAGCTTTTTATTTAAATATTTTCCCTTCTGTAGCCGCTAAACTTCCAGAGTGAAATGTACCCAAACTCCTGCCTACTGTATCTAAAACGAAGGACTTTTCAGCTTTGTGTCACACCATCATATCGTATACTTTCAGGCTTATCGATAATTTATCATTACCACAATTACCATTCTCTCTTTTTAAAGAAATAAATTAAGCTGGTTTCACGCCTTTGCAGAACTTGGGATGCCATATTACTCCTGTAATCAAAAGAAACTAAGCAAACGAGCTCCATGTAAATACCGGGTAAGCTTTTTGTACTGGTTCCATTGCCATCCTCAGCTCCTGTTGCAAAGAACGCTATCGTTGGGGCAAGCCTAATGGTTGTTGATCAACTATTCACGATAAATATTCTCAGTTTAATGCCATTGTTTAATACAGTATTCTGAAACGTGTTTCTGATAATGGGAAAGAGCGATGTGCATAGTCCCGCAACTTATGGAACTCTCAGTGCAGGATAAATTAGAGCAAGTCGAAAGTGCGCTGATACTAGAAAAGCGACGGAAAAACCACATGAAAGGATGTATTCTCAAGTCTTAACTTGGTTTCTTGCAGGTGCACAAAATGGCCGGCTTGCTACTCAATATAACTGAGAAAACCTGCCACTAGTTAGTAAGGTGGCACCACTTAGAAATTCATTTCATCTTAATGTTTATTACGATGGTTATGTAGTTACAACAAGGTGTCTGATACCATTGGAAATGTATCCTTTCAAGTGGTTTTAGTTTCACTTCGCTACATCTGTGATTTTTCGTCCTAAGCGTATACTTTCGACCTGCTTTTTCTGTGTTAAAATATATTTGACAGGCTAATTCGACCGTCGAGAGACATGATGAAGTAGCTACAGAAATTACAGTGGCTCGTGTCAGTCACTGTCTGTACTGGTGTCATTCATTAGCATTTCATTTGTATAGTGTGGAAATGAGTTTGCTGCATCAAGACTTTTTAACTGTGCCGCTGTATATAGGTTTAAAAAGATACCTCTTTTTAAAGAAACTTTTACTGCTCCCCTAAATAACGTAAATAAATGTGAAAACGAGCGTGCGTCAGATGAGAAATCTCAGACCTTCTTTGTGACGAAGAATCCAAGTCTTGTATGAAAGAAACCTGTTAAGCCTCCGTATTATCGGACAGTATTGCGCTGCACATCACTATGGATATTTTTTCTTGAGAGGAGTTTGTCGCCCCTGCCGTAATGCCTCTCATCAGCGGTAGAGATTCTGCCATTAGTTCCTCTTGTAAACGCGCACAGACTTGACGTCGCCTGCCTCGCATGTCTGTAAGTCAAAAAAGTTTTGTTAATTTATCACGTGCGGAGGATTGCAAATCAGGGATTGCTTCACTGCGCCATCTCTATAGAGAAAAATGTTGCAGAATTTTCGTACATAAACACAACAGTTTTATTTCGACTGCTTAAAAAATACATTTATTAAGTCGCAAATGTATGCGGTAGATATCAAATTTGGCAGACGTGATACTTCACAGATTTTACTACCTTTGAAGATACACATGACTAGGGCGAAAGGAGCCACAAGTAAAGAAACTGATAAGTAGTGCATACACAAAATGGCAAGGATTAGAAAATTTCTTGATCTGTCGTCTACCAATCAGCGGTGAGGCGCCGCTGTACTACGCAAGGAGGTTTAATACAAGAAGGTAGTAGGGCTAGTCGTTCACCTTGGAAGCCAGTCAACTTTTTTTTTTTTTGTTTCCGGCGTGACTGATTTCTGGTGGTGCTGGTGCGTTTTTCGGACTTTTTCCACAAAAATATATTCTACAATCGATACATGTAGTGCATATTGCTATGTATATTGGCAGACGTAAGCTAATAAAATTTATATTCCACCCGATAGACCCCAAACTTTTTTTCTTATCACTATTCTGTCCAGCCACACTGCCACAGACTTCCAGCCATTTCTGGCACATACATCTCTGTATGCGTCGATTCCCGCCTGCACACGCGCACACTACAATATATAAATGCATTTTTTGCACTGTAATGCCCTGAACTTGCAAAAATTCATGTGTATAATACAGTATTGCAATACATTATGTGAAGCCAGGCTTCAGCCTTGCCGGAAATTTCAGCTTCGTCGCCGAAGCTTTTCGCTCCCTCTTTTTATTAAACCTCCTTGGTGCTACAGCATTGTCTGTCCCCACTTTTTGCATTCATGAAATAGTTCGTGCCATCCTGTGCGCGGTGACTTGAGCATTTATGAAGTATTTATTGTCCTACCAACGAAATGAATCTCACGAAAAACGACTGACAAATGCGTAAAGCAGTGACGACATTTAATGCGCAAATACCAGTTAGTGAAACACGATAGCAGTGTCGACAATTTGACGTGTCCGTCCATCGGGTTTTTCTTACTAAAACTGCACATTTATTGATCGCCTGCCTTGTCTAACCCTTGACCGCCCGCATTATACATTGATTACCGTAGGAAGAGCATTACTATGGTATAATACAAGCAGGTACAGAATGTTGTGAAAGTACCTGCTTTTAATTTACCGTGCATAACCTGGAAGTGGACACCTGAGAATCAGGAGATCCAGTTCGCCGGTGAAGGGTTAACCCAGCTGCAGAAACGGTTTTATTTCATCTCGTACGTAGGATACTCATTCATTTTGTACATGGATATTCTTAAGTGAATTTTCAATAGCCAATCCAGTATTTTGTTGTCCAGTATTTTGTTTTCCAGTATTTTGTTTTCCAGTATTTATGTTTCATTTGAAATAGCCGCATAAATAAGTTTTTACGACCAGCAAGAAGCGTATTTTACGTGAATATAGAAAAGATTTTCCACTAGAGCGAAGTTTCAACAGTGAAAGGTTTCAACAATGCAGGTAAGGCAGACTAATGTGCCAGTGAACACGAGGGGCAAATAGCAAGAGCCTGAAGAACTTACCGTAATCAATTCCTTGTCGCTAAATTCACGGATGTATTTGACATCGGGTCCCTTGCTGGCCTTCTGGATCTGTGTGAGCACGCTGCCGTTCAGGGAGAAGGTCGACTGAAAAAGAAAAAAATGTAGTGCAATATTAATGCCCACACCTATAAACAATAGTTTAATGTATCGAATAATGCACCAAGATTAGATTAGATTGGCGGCAGTAGACGAACCAATAGGCCCATTCCCAAAAAGATACCGGAACTTACGCCGCGGCCCTCTATGAGCTATTGCCATTATGTTAATAGGATATAGAGGACTGGAGAAAAGAGAAAAATGGGGAAAAATCCCTGCCAAAGAAACAATCATGAATGCACGCAAGCACGATCAAGAGCCGCAAATATGCAGAGCTTAGAGATGTTAAACTGTGTAGTTGGAGCGGGAGAGAGAAGAAGACGGATTAAGGTGGCCTCGGAAGCTTTGTCTATTAAGAGTTTGAGACTCCTGGAGGAGCAATTCTTAGCTGTGGAGAATGTCTCTCCCAATGTATATCATGACGATTTTTAAACGCGTTGACGGACTCCGCACTAACAACATCGGAAGGGAGTCTATTCCAAATGCTGACTATGAAATACGGAAAGAACTGCTGACTTAAAAGGTCGTTCTGTGAGCTTTATGCTTGAGTTTTTGACCATTGTTTCGCAAACGATCATTGAGTTCACTTTCAAAGAGTCCCGATGTAGGTACGTCATTGAAGCCATTCAAATACTTGAATGTTTCTATTAGTTACCCCCTGAGTTGTCTTTGCTCGAGAGAGAGATCAGACCCAGTTCTTTTAGGCAACATTCATACGGCTTGTTTCGCAGCTGAGGTATCAATTTCGTACCTGTGCATTGGACTCATTCCATGTTATCGATATCTTTATACAGATGTGGCGACCAAAATAGAACAGCAAATTCTAAGTGTGGCCGCACCAATGCCTTGTACAAGGGAACGATTACATAAAAGTCTGATCGGACAATGTACATCTGCAGAGTAATTCTGGAAACTCGGTAGAGAGTCAAGCCCGGTGCCCACGTAACAACTTTAGTAGCCATGCACTAGCTGCCTAGAAGTAACTCAACCAATCCGTTTACGTAGTCGCGGCACGGCTTCGGCTTGCCCAAAATTTTAACTGTATAAAAAATTGTCGAAAATCTCTGTCGCTACTGCAATTTTTACATCATAGCAAATGGCAATGGTGAACTTTCGACTATCACTCCTCATCATCAGCAGTTTAAGTCTACATAGGTTGATATTTTAAGAATTAGTGCAAGATGTTTATAGAAGTCATGCTGAAGGCACGGCCTCGACTGCGCAGTCGGATTAGTTGAGTAGTCCGTCGGCTGCTAGCGGCAACGAAGTTGTTTTGTGGGCAGCGGGCGTCAGATTGAGAAGTCGCGTCTATGCAATGCACAAGTTCATACACTTGGAGGGAGTGTACCTGCAGTTCAACTTTAAGTTTGAAGGATTAACGTCTTAATCCTTTGCATACCAGGCTGTGTTATTTTGCTACAAGGGTTCTTTGTCCTCTCGTATTCTTACGGGGATAATGCGCCATTGTAGCGAAGTACCACAGCCTGGTACAGTTAGGGTTAAATCACCAGCTTCAGCTGCAGAAGAGGCAAAGTCAGTTACGTCAACGAGAGTTTTTATAGAGCAGCAACCCAGAGCGACTTTCAAAAGAAAACACAATCACTAAAATTAATAGAAATAAAAATAGTGAGGAAAAAATTGCGCTTCCGATAACGCCGCAAGAGCCACGAGCTTCCTTCCATTCACGGATTTTAACGTGCTCATGAAAACCCCGACGGTCTGGTAGGTACGTCGCAGCATTGCTTCAGCAGATGACCCTGAGCTTGAGGCTACGTTTAGTTAGTGCAAGTCCGGTAGCAGCAGTGCAGCGGCCTGGTGCGGTCAGGCGGGTCGAGCGACCGACGTTGGTCGTACAAAAAGCTCGTGAGGGAGCGCGCGTGGCAATCAAGTTAGTTATTAGTTGTAGTTAGGAAGTTTAAGCCTCTGTTTCCGAGGAGAACAATATCATAGAGAAAAGAGCAAGGGATATATAGTACGCCAAGAGAAACTGGGAACCCATGCACGATGGTGTTCCCACACACGATCAACAGAATAAAGCAGGAGTATGAAATCAGGAAGGTAGCAAAGTGGGCACGAAAGAAAGACGTCCCGAAGGCCTAGCTAATGGCTGAGGTAACCTACACTGGCCCCTGGGGTTGCCTGGTCCCATAGCATAGAAAGGGCGAACCTAAACTACCTAACCCTATAGCCTATGGCCCATCCTATGTCCCCTCAGGGCGTGGCGTGGCAATCAAGGTTGCAGAGTCTGAGTCGGAGTGGAGTCGACAATTTTTGGGAGTCAGGAGTCAGATTTGGAAACTGGTCGGAACAAGAAGTCGGAGTTGTGGAACGGGGCAGGACCAGGAGTCGGATTGCCTTATATCCGAGACTGCAGCCTTCGTTATAACCAGGGCGGACGGGTCGGTTTGCTGGGCCACAGCGCATCGATGGTACCAAACACACACGAGTCTTGCCCCTGCAATCTCTCGTAACTATTACCATTTACCGTTTGAATGTTCCGTACCTTACCGCAATTGTGCTATCGACAGGCATATAACTTTGGACAGACGTTCGCTGAAAATTATGAAATACATGCACATTAATAGAAAGCTGCACTTCAATGCCACTTCCATGTAAATCTTAGCGATAAAAACAGCACCGTACTTCATAAA
>LQNS02278174.1:27946058-27959468 GCA_001587735.2 Parhyale hawaiensis | reverse complement strand
TGTACCGGAACGACGAGCAAGCTGCACATCCTCGCGTCAAATTGTGGGTCCACATTGTACAGTGTGACCCCGACGTAGAGATGTCCTTAGCAACGGCCGACAGACTCACCACAGCAACGCATACAGCGGATCAGCCCAATTGAAGGGCAGAAAGGGAAAGTGGGCTACTTGCATTTTTGGGCGCGGTTTTCATTAGTGGGCTACAGTCCAGTAGCCATGTTTCGGCATAAGCAAACGGTAACTCTTGTGGANTTAGGGCAAGTGTCGCAGAGCGGAGCGATCAGTACCGCCAGGCGCAAAGGAGTGCAATTTGCAAGTGGTCTAATGACAACTTGACAAGTCTTTGGAAAATAATTGGCAATTCCCAAGCTGCTTCAAGGCCGCAGCCTTTCCGTGGCGACGTATCCACTGATGTATCAATACTGACTGCATAATAACGCACCTCTAACGATGCCGATCCTGCAGAAACCCCAGACATCAAGGAGGTACTGTTCCAGCCCTCAAGATATGTAACGTTCTGGAGATACAGCTGTGTGTGCAACATATGCACATATCAATATCGAATTGATTTCACAGTTGTAGTACTGTAAGAGTTTCAAGAGAGATTGTGGAAGGGGAGTACAGAACGTCAAGGTAAACGAACAACACACTATACGGAAATAACAGACAGGGGTAACGACGAAATCTCACTTTGAACGTTAAGTTTCGATCAGCTAATCATCTTCAGCAATAAAATAATTTAGAAAATATGAGAAAACGTTTGCTAAACAAATTAAAAGAAATATGTTTAGAAGAATATTTTATTCATGAGATGTTTGCAGTTACCGAATAAATTCCAAACATAGATTGACTTCTAATGTATTCGTTATACGGAACAACGCATTCTTTACGAATCATCTACGCTGTAAAAATATCGAATAATTTATTAGTATAAGACTGTGGCTGAATGAACATACGTTTCGAGATATATTTTTCTACAGTAATTCTTCTTAGAAAGAATCTATGACAAGTAATACCTCAACAAGCTAGTACCTTCTCCGTACACATGAGTCACAGGCTTCACCATACACAAGACAGCACAGATACTCTCAATCTCCGTTGCTACATGGCTGTCGTGGGCGCTCCACAGAGTCACTTTCAGATATCATTATTCAGTCGCACTGAACGATGCGGCGCAACACGCGGCGTAGCAGCCATAAATCATACCAACAGCCACCAGCCACCAACAACAATCGATCAAGTTTCCATGAAGCAGAGAGAATACGCGCATCACTGCCTGTAGGGTTGAAGAGGACATTCCAAGGACACCGATGCGTGCAGTCTGCATCACTGGTGATGGCGCATGGACACGGCATGATAGAGATTTACACGGTACACACAGTGGTCAATATGCGGCTCCCCTGTGCTTTTGTGGCATTGTACTCTCCAGCAACAGTTCTTAGTTCTAGGTGTTATGCGTACATGGGGCTCGAGTTGAAGAACAGTCGGTTCTCAGCAGCAATATGCGTCAAATAACAAGCAGTTGCTCTGAACACAAAGATCATGATCCGATGATGAGCGACGCCCACGTTTCCAGAAGGACAGGGGACCCAAAAATGTCCCACATGGGACATGGTACCTATGGTACCATGGTACATATGGTAGGTACCATGGTACATACGGTACCATGGTACATATGGTAGAAAGTGGAGTTCGCCTTAAGCACGACATTCTACAATACATGGGTCGGTAATACACAGAGACAAACTTGAATTTCACGCCAACTTTACTCGGCACTTGATTTGTTCCACAGTGAGCCAACTAGGCAGATGTGCTCATCGCTGAAGAATCAACAGTATGAGCTGTTGGAGCAGATCATTATCTTGAAATCCCAAGAAATTCAGTTAACTTCTTCTAGGTACAAACCCTACATAACACAGTGGAAATGGTATTGATCATTTGATCATACCGGTATATGCTTTCCACAGCATCACATCCAATTAGGAATCTTCACAAGTTAAAAAGTACGTATATAACGCTTTTATCGTCACACCTATTAAAAAAACAGAAAACATTACATGGTTGTCATGGGGAATTGCTCAGGCAATGTCAATTCGGAAATTGAATCTGCTGCACATGACAGAAGGATATTCCTCATATTTTAACGAGTGAAAAGCCGCGTGAAGGATTCGATTGTCTTCTTTCATAATGTGTCGTGCAACGCAACACTGTAGGACTGGTAAGTACTAAGAAGTTACTAGCGCCTACTATTAGGTAGAATTTCATGCCGATGTCAATCAAATTGATAATACCGTCCTACTCGAGGCAGATACCGTTAGATGTCCGGTTAAGACATACCATCGATTTTGATTAGAAATATCCAAAAGGGCCGAACATTGCGGCATGAATACTTATTCGGCTGAAATTCCTGCACTTTCCAAGGATGATGTAAAACCTTCTTTGAAGTACAATAGGATTTCGCTAAGTAAGCAAAAGTAATTTTTCGGAGTCTCAAGGCCGTTTCACACTGTATCCTGCATGGTGCTCCCCGTACGTACGTCATAGAAAGTGTTCGAATGTTCTCTGTTTCCCTTCTGCCTAAACACCGCCGGTGTGTGTCGACCAAAGTTACCTTAAAAGTGTTGGATATCCTGCCAGTTCGCTTTCAGCAAGGGTCAGTAGTAGCAAACTCAAAAAACTTATGCGCTTTACAGGTGTTACAAAAATAATCAACAGAACTATCAGACGCGAGACAAGCTCTGACGGGGTCAAACGATTATTGTTCGAATCGAGCTTTATACGAAATGAAGAGCATTCGTGAAGAGAAACCAGTGTTCGCGTCAGGAGAAGAATACGAGACATGTACATGAGCCGTGGGGACCATTTAGCGACTCGTAGTCAGTGCATGGTTTTTTTCTTGTCTCGTTTGGCGAATCTCTTCATGACAGGAGGTACCCGTAAGGCGGGGTTTCAGTGTAGTGATAAGTGCATTGCAAACTCTGAGTCTACGTAAAAAGGAAAACAGAAAAATAATATAGGTACCGCAATTAAGGTTAAGCGATCATCATGATAAGGTGCAGTATACGATATTTTAGCTGATGAAAACAAGAAAATACGGACAGCGTATGTCCGAGACTAATTTAATTATACAAATATTAAGTTCAAACTATAAAGTGATAAATTGGAATTTTCGTCCACGAAGACATGGATCAAAGAAACGCACATAGCTTTCGTCATTAACGCAATTTGTATATTGGTAGCCGCTGTCTGCAAAGTGACAGCAATTCTTAAGCGTATTATTTCTTATCGAAACCCTGGGCATATCACTAGCAATAGTTAGATGAAGGTGAGAGTAATATCAAGTCGCTTCTGATTTTGTTTTGGCTTTGATGCATGGATGACATCACAGTTTAACCTAAAATTACCTTGAATGGACTATAATATAGGTTATCTCACGAAAGCATGAAATAACTATTAATATAATATAATAAAGTTCTAATGTATCTACTGGCAAAGAAATACATAAATAACTAGAGAAGCACTCTGAGACCGCACACCTCCGCCAGGCAAGGCAACGTAAACGAAAAATTTAAATTGGTCCTGGAACCGGCATATCCTTGTAGTCATCACTAAAATATGGTCATTTGTGCCTCGTAACATTCTTAACATTGCCTGTAAATTTCATGAAAAATTGTCAATAAGTTTCTGAGATGTGATTTTACTAACACAGAAGCAAATACAAAAACGGATGCATACATCATCATCATCAAAAGTTGGCAATTTTTGCCTCTTAACCATCCTAACAATGTGCATATTCTATGAAGATTCGTTCTTGAATTACGGGTCATTGTACTGACAAACATAAGACATATAGACTGACAGATTATCTTAAAAATTTGATCAGCTGCTCTTCGTAACATTCCCCACAATTCCTACAAATGTCATAAAAATCCATTCATGCTCTAAAAAAACATGCAGATAAACAGCTAAATGGTTGAACGGATCTCCACTAAAAGTCAATCCTATGTTCCTCGATCTTTACGTACCTAGCAATTCCTGCAAATTTCATAAAAATCCATCCATGACTTTTTGAGTAATCTTAGTGACAGACATATAGAGAAAATGACAAACAAATAAAGAACAGACAAAGTCGTACAAAACATTACCTCCTTAGAGGAGCTAAAACTTAGCAGTGATACTATTCTTGAAATAAGAGTAGCAGCCAGAAGTTCTATACAATCTTTAAGAAAGTCAGGGAAACTACTGTAAAAATTTTCATTGGATCAATAGATTACGTATGCTCGAATGTTGAAGTGACTACCAATCTGTGCTAATATTTCTTCATCACAGAGGTTGAAATGGTTCTTGAATTGAGTCATATTTGCCGTTCATTCTAGCTGCCTTCAAAGGTGGCTTGAAGTTTGCGCCCTCTCTTCAAGATTACATCATGATAGAAATTAGTCCACAAACGTGTTTTTGAGGCAGGTAATGCACACCACAACTAGGGAATCTACGTATAGCAATATTCTAGCAGATACATGCCTAGTAGCCCTCAGAAAAGTGATCAGCTGCAGCCAACAATAGATTGTCTGAGGGCATCAAATGACGGAGACTCATTTTGACCTTCTGATGGTCCCCATTTTTGGCTCGGTCTGTGCCCTTGTAGAGGACTCAGAATACCAGAAACGCTCAAGCTGCACGCCCGAGATCACAGTCTGAACTCTCTCGCAAGAAAGCGATCCTGAAACCCAGCGGCCGCAAGCACAGCTCTCTGTCGTGTCTGCCATGGGACACTGTACATGATGTAAGGTAAAACTTGAGATGCTGACTTCATGTTAAGTTGAAATTCGGGAATGATAGCTGGTAAATTCATCTCGCTTTAAAAAGACCGTCAACAGTTTTCACTGCGTCACTTAACGCGCTAAACCACATGATGCTCGTAAATGCTAAGGTTCAGCCCTTTACGTACTGAACCACAAGGTAGTTGTAAATTCTAAGGCTGAGTGCAAGACGCCTCATATTACGGAAGAGGCAAAATGTTTTTAAAAACTACTCCCACATCTAGCATTGATGATTGAAACCTTACGCTTAGTAAAGACTATGGGTTGAGAAGGGAGCCCAACGTATACATTCATGCAGAACCACACTGAATGAGAGAAGTATTTACATCAGCAGAGACTCATGAGCTGATCCCAAGCAGCACAGAAGCACGGTCTGGTAACAAGCGGAACAGATAAAAACAAGCACGGAGCGGGAGCGAGTGCAGAGATTCCGTGGAACACAACCACGCCGTTGTAACTTTCTATTCAACAGCACGGAAGAAACTGCGTCACCTATCGCGGCAACTGTTGTAACGCAACAGATCCATCTCTTTAACTTATATCACTGCGATCACTGTGGGGTCACAAAGTTGTAACTTGAAGCTGCAGCTGATGAATGAGATTATTATCAAACAGCAGTGATTACAGTGAAAGCAAATGCTGGCACATATTTACAGTGTGTGCAAATAGGTAATACACCGAAATTGCTGAAGAACGAAGAAAAAAAACTCACCGAGAACCTTCATGAATTCATCGAAGTTTTCGGATTTGACAAGGGTGAAGCTTCCAAGAATGAGGCTAGCCATGGTCGTCAATATGTAAAGGATTCGTTAACACAACAGAGGTCGGAGACTCGCACGCTCGCTTTCACTGACTGAAGCAAAGTGACGCTCTTCTGGCCCGGCCGCTCGTTATATACCCGGCCGCAGCTCACCTACCTCAGCTCATCGCGGACCACGTCACCGTCCATAGTCCCAATTGTTAGACTGTGATAATAAGCTTATCAAAGTCCAATTTACACATCTTACCAGATCAAGAAGAGTATATCAAGTGCACACATGGGACGCAGCTTGGCGGAACTATGTGGCTATACGGGAGTACAATATGATTACACAATAATAATTTACTTATTGTCCTTGTACACAGTGGATATACCTAACGAGGTTTTCTTTTTCCCTATTTCTAGAATTTTGTAGATCAGCTAGTGTGAACAGAAGTAGTCTGTACAGAGAGCCTATTTGAAGATCCATCATTGTACTTCCCCTAGCCTCTCAATGCCGGAGTGATCCATGCAAACTGAAAAACGTTAGCCGTGACGGGAAAATAAAACAAATGATGTTACTTTCATGTGAGCGGTAACCGACAGCTATCACTAAGATAGCACCGTTACTGAAATAATCACAGAAATAATTCATGATGTAATTTTTCCATTTAAAACTTTTCTACACCTTCTTAAAACTTCAGAGATTGTCACGGGGTCTACAGTGCAGCCACTCACTTCCTGGTGGTTCACGTAGTGCCATACCATGCAAAAGTTCACAATTCCACAGAGTCTACAAAATCCACAAAGCTCACCAAGTTCACCAAATCAACCAAATTCATCAAGTCTAAAAAGTTATGAGCTCAGATTCATAGCAAGTAATAAGCCGAGCCGATGATATCAGTCGGTCTCGGACCCTTTTACCGCAGCATCCCCAACTGGATATTGATGAAGCTTTGCTTCAGGAGTCTAGCTCCTTGGAAATTCTTGGGGTTATCTTTGATGAAAGCTTACTTTGAGCCGCATATTAGAAGGTTGGTGTCACGTGCATCCACTAAGATTGGGCTCCTGCGTAAGGTGAATTCCGTGTTTGGTGTAGTAGTAGTAGTAGTAGTAGTAGTAGTAGTAGTAGTAGTAGTAGACTATGGAAATTGAGGCGTTTGCTTGACGCTTTCCTTCGTAAGTCAGTAGTAAACCTAAAACTGCTGCGCATAGCTTTGTCCAGCTAATAGAANACAAAGTTGTAACTGGAAGCTGCAGCTGATGAATGAGATTATTATCAAACAGCAGTGATTACAGTGAAAGCAAATGCTGGCACATATTTACAGTGTGTGCAAATAGGTAATACACCGAAATTGCTGAAGAACGAAGAAAAAAAAAAAAACTCACCGAGAACCTTCATGAATTCATCGAAGTTTTCGGATTTGACAAGGGTGAAGCTTCCAAGAATGAGGCTAGCCATGGTCGTCAATATGTAAGGGATTCGTTAACACAACAGAGGTCGGAGACTTGCACGCTCGCTTTCACTGACTGAAGCAAAGTGACGCTCTTCTGGCCCGGCCGCTCCTTATATACCCGGCCGCAGCTCACCTACCTCTGCTCATCGCGGACCACGTCACCGTCCATAGTCCCAATTGTTATAGACTGTGATAATAAGCTTATCAAAGTCCAATTTACACATCTTACCAGATCAAGAAGAGTATATCAAGTGCACACATGGGACGGAGCTTGGCGGAACTATGTGGGTAGACGGGAGTACAATATGATTACACAATAATAATTTACTTATTGTCCTTGTACACAGTGGATATACCTAACGAGGTTTTCTTTTTCCCTATTTCTAGAATTTTGAAGATCAGCTAGTGTGAACAGAAGTAGTCTGTACAGAGCCTATTTGAAGATCCATCATTGTACTTCCCCTAGCCTCTCGATGCCGGAGTAATGCATGCATGCAGTGTAAATGCGTTGCCTGAGCAGTGAGAGTCTGAGATTCGAACTCTGTACCACGCCTCTCGATGCTGAGTCGCTGTCACTGCGTCATCCAAAAGACAGTTCACGATTTTGTCTGTTCAAACTTAAAAGCGTGCATGTTACACTCACATCCTTCTTTGGCTACTGTAGTAAACTGAAAAACGTTAGCCGTGACGGGAAAATAAAACAAATGAGGTTACTTTCATGTGAGCGGTAACCGACAGCTATCACTAAGATAGCACGGTTACAGAAATAATCACAGAAATAATTCATGATGTAATTATTGTTCCATTTAAAACTTTTCTACACCTTCTTAAAACTTCAGAGATTGTCACGGGGTCTACAGTGCAGCCATTCACTTCCTGGTGGTTCACGTAGTTTTGGAACAATTTATTTTAATAGATCTTGCCATACCATGCAAAAGTTCACAATTCCACAGACTCGACAAAATCCAAATCAACCAGGTTCATCAAGTCTAAAAAGTTATGAGCTCAGATTCATAGCAAGTAATAAGCCGAGCCGATGATATCAGTCGGTCTCGGACACTTTAACCGCAGCATCCCCAACTGGATATTGATGAAGCTTTGCTTCAGGAGTCTAGCTCCTTGGATATTCTTGGGGTTGTCTATGATGAAAGCTTACTTTTGAGCCGCATATTAGAAGGTTGGTGTCACGTGCATCCACTAAGATTGGGCTCCTGCGTAAGGTGAATTCCGTGTTTGGTGTAGTAGTAGTAGAAACTTTTACCAGCGCTTCAGTGGCACACTGCCTATATTGCGCCGAACTATTCCTGTGATTAGCCACAGGCTCGTGTGCCGCTTGGGCGCGGAATTTGTCTCACTTTATATATTATAAAATAGTAAGGAGAATATTATTATTATTGATTTTACATATAATATATATATATGTAATTCACAAAGAAACGGGCACAGCCGTAGTTGACGATAGCATTTATCGTAGTGGATTCATCACAGTTTGTGATAGAGGTTACATCAGGTAAGAAAAGTTTAGAGGGCATTTCTATTAAATTCGCCACGAGGTGCCTCAGAAAGCATTCCTCCGAGGATGGAGTCGACATCCCGACCATGCATGTCCGGATAGCAGTCCCTCCGCTTGTCGGAGAAAGTGGGACACTCGGCCATTAGATGCAAGACAGTGAGAAGTACGACGCAGTCGTCATAGTAGGGTTGCGGACGCCTCATCCGCAGATAGTCGTGAGTCTCGTGTGCCCAATACGTAGGCGGCACATTACGACGTCCATTCGGCGATCGTCGCATTTGACGAGCGCCACTGTCGGACGGTTTCTTTGATTGTTCGTAGGTTATTATTTCTCTGCTCTAGCCATGGAGATTGCCATAGCTCGCGCAGGTTTCGCTTGATTAGTGGGTAATAGTCTCAGCAGGGGACAGCACGATTTGCAGCGGGCAAATCAGACAGGGCCACCTGCCTCGACTCGTCGGCGAGCTCATTGCACGCGACGTCAACATGACCAAGCACCCAACAAATACACACTGACTGTCCATCCTCTTATAATTGTTGTATCGTATTTACTATTCAGTTGATGACGGGGTAGATGCTGTCGTAGGCTCGGATGGCTTGTACTAATCTCAATGAGGCGGAGAATATTATAAAGTTCCTTTCATCGTTGTCTTCAATGAGGAGCAACGCTGCGCGCACGCCGAACAGCTCGGCGGTGAAAGTCGAGATCTCCGGTAATAGCCAGCATGCTCTAGTTTCATCAGTCGTAGTGGCGGCGCATCCAACTCTGTCTCCCGTCTTAGAGCCATCAGTATAGATGTGGACAGAGTCACCATGTTGGTCTCTCACGTGCTCCGTAAAGAGAGTGTTTAGTAAGAAGGGATGTGAGTCTTTCTTTTTTGGGTATTGCGTGTCGGGGCAAGACGTTAATACTGGTATGTGCCAGGTTTGTTTGAACAACCTGAACAGGACCGGGTCACCTTGAATGGCTATATTTTCTCTATGAAGGAGAGGGCTTCATAGTCGCTAAAGGAGGGAAGTGTGTACGGAAAGTCTGCTCCTTCTGTCCGGTCTCGGCACACACTGTCCCAGGCCGGGGAACGAGGGATTTGTTCTAAGCGGGCTAAGTACTGATAGGTAAGTTGCACCCTGCGTTGCTGTAGGCAGGGTTCGCCACTCTCAGCGAGAAGACTTGGTATGGATGATGTACGGAAGGCTCCGGTGCATAGCCTTAGCGCTGCATTGTGCACAGCATCCAGTCGTTTAGGACTTTAGGCCTTGCGGACTGATATACGACACAGCCATAGTCTAGTCTCGAACGTAAAAGGGTTTGATAGAGGTATAGAAGAGCGTGCCGGTCGGCGCCCCACGACAGTGTCGTTAGGTGCTTCAGAAGTTTGAGCCTACGCATGCATTGTGTTCTAAGCATCTCGACGTGGAGTTTCCAGGACAGTCTTCTATCTATTATCATTTCGAGGGAATTTTATCTGTTCGTGATAGGTCATCCGTTCTCCGTACATTTTAAGTTCGGGTGACATTACATCTCTGGCACGCCTGATGTGAAGGACACAGGTCTTGGCAGTAGAGAAGGCGAGGCCGTGGTCGGTCGCCCAGTTACAAACGCGTCAAATGGCTCGCTTCAGTCGTCGATGTAGAACTTCCAGATGTAGTGAGGAGAAGTATAACATCAGGTCATCTACGCATAGTGATCCGTACACGTACCTATTGGGGAAGGTCTGCTATGACGTCGTTTATTGCTAGTAGGAATATGGTACAGCTAATGACGCTCCCCTAGGAACCCCCTCACTCTGCGGTATCTGAGGGGAGAAGGCCTGTCCCATTCTGACCCTGAAACGTCGCACGCTCAAGAATTGCTGTAAGCAATAGTCCAAGTTGCCTCTTATGCCTATTTCAAGGAGTTGTAAGAGTACTGCGTGTCGCCAGGCTGTATCGTATAATCTTTTTACGATTGAAGAAGACACAGATAGTGCGTCCCTTAGGTGTTTTGTTCCCTATGATGTAATTTTTTATACGCACGATGGCATCGGTGGTACTACATGACTGTCGAAAGCCGTGTTGCGGGTCGCAGAGGAGCTTGTTGGCTTCTAGATATTTCTCCAGGCGGTTGTTAACGATTTTCTCCGTGATTTTTCCGGGGCAGCTGGTCAACGCAATAGGACGATAGCTACTTGGTTCCGTGGAAGGTTTATCTGGTTTTATGAAAGCTAATACGGTGGCGAGACGCCACTGTCGCGGGTGGTGGTGTGACGTCCAAATTTTGTAGTATAGTGTCAAGAGTGCTCGCACCGCTGAATGGTGCATGCGTTTCAGCATCTTGTAGTGTATACCATCAGGGCCGGGACGCGTATTTTTTTGCATTGCGCGAGTGCATTAGACTTCCAATGCAGTAATTGGATCGTTGTATGGCACCTCGGCGTCTTCGCGACGGGTAGCAAAGTTCAGGGGGTATCGTTCCAATCTCCTCCTTTTCGTCTGAAAAGCTCGCGGGTAAGTTGCGCCACTACTGACCTCGCTAAAATATTGAGCCAAGCGGGCGGCGACCTGGTCAGGTTCCACAATCACCACGTCATTATCCTTAATACAAGGAGGGCGGTGGCGTGGTTTACCGGTCATCTTTTTAACGCGTTGACAGACCTTGCTTTAGTAGTTACGTTTCAAGTAGTAGTCTATTCCTTCCAAGAGGCCTTCCGCGCCTAGGGCAGGGTAAACTGTGCCTGCGCGCCAATTTTATTGGCTAAGCATCTATTTCATTGATAACGTCGAAATAGTCTCTTTCTCTCCGCTCACACTCACGTGCACTTGTCATTCCACCATGGAACTATGAGGTGCAGTTCCACCTCTAGATATAGGGATGGCCACTCTTGCAGCCCCTGTCAGGGCTCCCGTGAATTGGTCCACCACCTGGTCGACGGGCAGTTGTTCATCTTATTCCTCCATCTGGCTCAAGGCTTCGAAGGTAGCCCAATCGGCTCGCCGGAGGATATAACGTAGTGCTGCATCATAATTTTGGAGGTTCGGGAAACTGGTGCACACACAGTGGTGGTCGCTCCCGTGGGTGTCTTCAGTCATAGTCCACTGGACGTCAGGAAGGTCAGGCGTGCACAGGGCAAGGTCTATCGCGGAGGTAGTTCCTGTATGACTGTGAAAATGGGTCTGTGCTCCTGTATTTAGGAAGCACAAATCGGTAGCTCTGAGCAAGCGCTCGACAACCAAGCCTCGCGCGTTATTAGCACTATTACCCCATGTTTGGTGTTTTGCATTGAAATCATCCAACAATAGGAGAAGGCGCGGCAACTGCGCTGCACTAGTTCAGTGATATCCCTAATGTGGATTTCTTGGTTGCAGATTGCAGATAGAGGTGGCTCTGTTTCGTAACTTAATTTGCACGGCCATGGCCTGTAAGGGTGTAGTAAGTGGCACCCTCAGACACAGAGACTGTTTCGGCAAAGATAGCGAGTCCCGTTCCAGGGACGCGATCCTGGGTAGGGAAAAAATATTCAGCAGTGTAGTTCCGGGGCAAAGGAGGCTTGGTATAACCAAGCATGGTCTCTAGTAAGCATACACATATAGGTTGGCGCAGTTCTATTAGGCGGTTCATGTTGACTTTGTTGGCTTCGTAACCTCTCAAATTCCATTGCAGTATTGTACTCCTTTGCTATGCTTCCTGTTCGAGCTTCTTCCTGCCGTGTTATGGTAGGAGTAGGGGCTTTCGCGTGCGGGAATCACTGTCTGTATTGGGAGTTGTCAACGTTCTTTCTCTCTCCCTCGTTCCACGAGCGCGCCGTCACCGCAGGCGGGGAGGACCCCGTGTGGTGCCCGGAGGACACGCCGCGGCCCGCGAACAACGGGGCTCGTTCCCGTTCGCACTCCGGTCCTGGGAGGACCGGAGGAGGAGGACGCCGCCCGCCTGAACGATGCTGTCGGTCAGAGTCTCGTCGCGCTCCGGCTACATGTGACGTTGTTCGTCCCGTGTCGGCCCGAGACGTCCCACGGAAATCCCGGTGTTTATTCGGAATTTTAAAAGATACGATATTTGTAGTAGGAGATGAATCGCTGCTCGGAACGCGTTTCCGTGGGAGCGCTTAATCGCTTTTACCAGCTGTAAAAGTCTCTGGTCGTAATGATTGTGTTTGCTCCGTAATAGTTTTGTTTTCCAATTTTTGTGTAGGTTTATCCGGTTTATGTCCGTCCGGTCCGTCCCCTCCCCGAGGCACAGCCACCTGGGCTGCGACGCAGCCGGAACCAATAGGCGCAACAGAGGCAGGGACAGCTCCAACAGACCCGGAAGCAACTGACGCAGCAGCGGCAGAAACGGCCCCAGCAGAGCCAGAAGCAACAGACTCAGCGAAGACAGAGACAGTTGCAGAGCTGGAAGCCGCAGGCGCAGCAGAGACAGAAAAAGCCCCAGTACCAGCAAGGCCAGAGGCAACAGGCGCAGCAGAGGCAGCAGCAGTCCCAGCAGAACCATAAGCATCAACAGCAAGAGAGGCAGAAACGACCCTGGCGGAGCCAGATGCCACAGGCGCAAGGGCAGCATCGGCAGAGTCAGAACGGGCCGCGCCAGCACCAGCGGCTGGGGCATCGGCCTCAGCGGAGACCGGTACAGCAAGAGCAGAGACCCAAACCCATCGAGAAGTAGGTGCCGCAAGGACGAAGGAAGTCTCCCTGTCCGCGGCACACTTACTCAGGATATAGTCCGCCTTAGTCAGGGCGTCCCCAATAGAGGAGTCGATAGGGGACGCGCCAGCAGGCGCAGCAATGTCATCAGAGGATACAGCGGGCAGAACCGCAGCTGTAGCCTCAGTCGCGGTGGGAGAATCGGCAGAATCATAAACAGGAGCCAGGGGAGAAACCGGGTGCGCAGGGTCGACGTCAGTGGAG
>LQNS02278174.1:27926798-27945958 GCA_001587735.2 Parhyale hawaiensis | reverse complement strand
ATGAAGTACGGTGCTGTTTTTATCGCTAAGATTTACATGGAAGTGGCATTGAAGTGCAGCTTTCTATTAATGTGCATGTATTTCATAATTTTCAGCGAACGTCTGTCCAAAGTTATATGCCTGTCGATAGCACAATTGCGGTAGGGTACGGAACATTCAAATGGTAAATGGTAATAGTTAAGAGAGATTGCAGGAGCAAGACTCGTGTGTGTTTGGTACCATCGATGCGCTGTGGCCCAGCAAACCGATCCGTCCGCCCTGGCTATTACTAAGACTGCAGTCTCTGATATAAGGCAATCCGACTCCTGGTCCTGCCCCGTTCCACAACTCCGGCTTCTTGTTCTGACCAGTTTCCAAATCCGACTCCTGACCCCCAAAAATTGTCGACTCCACTCCGACTCAGACTCTGCAACCTTGATTGCCACGCCACGCCCTGAGGGGACATAGGATGGGCCATAGGCCATAGGGTTAGGTTAGTTTAGGTTCGCCCATTCTATGCTATAGGGCCAGGCAACCCCAGGGGCCCCTGTAGGTTACCTCAGCCATTAGCTAGGCCTTCGGGATGTCTTTCTTTCGTGCCCACTTTGCTTCCTCCCTGATTTCATACTCCTGCTTGCTCATGCTTTATTCTGTTCTTCCTCTCGTTTCCCGACTTGCTGTTTCCATGCGCGTTGATCCTGTGTGGGAGCACCATCGTGCATTGGTTCCCAGTTTTTCTTGGCGTACTATATATCCCTTGCTCTTTTCTCTATGATATGGTTCTCCTCGGAAACGGAGGCTTAAACTTCCTTACTATAACTAATAACTAACTTGATTGCCACGCGCGCTCCCCCTCACTAGCTTTTTGTACGAGTCGCTCGACCCTCCTGACCGCACCAGCCCGCTGCACTGCTTCTACCGGACTTGCACTAACTAAACGTAGCCTCAAGCTCAGGGTCATCTGCTGAAGCAATTCTGCGACGTACCTACCTGACCGTTGGGGTTTTCACGAGCACTGCAGCACAGGACATTTCCTTTCGGTGCGGTTGCAGTTTTCTGTTTTCAGGGCCCATTTGTACCTTGCCCTGAATAATTGGCTTAATGCAAAATTCAGTAAGTAACTATTAGAGGTTAATTCTTAACGTGAATGCTACCAACTGGCTCATTGTGACGGTACAGTTAGTTGCATGTATGGAAAACGAAACAAATTGAAAAAAAAAATGTATATGCACGATTTATAAAATCCGTGAATGGAAGGAAGCTCGTGGCTCTTGCGACGTTATCGGAAGCGCAATTTTTTCCTCACTATTTTATTGCTATTAATTTTAGTGATTGTGTTTTCTTTTACAAGTCGCGCTGGATTGCTGCTCTATAAAAACTGTCGTTGACGTAACTCACTTTGCCTCTTCTGCAGCTCAAGCTGGTGATTTAACCCTAACTGTACCAGGCTGTGGTACTTCCCTACAATGGCACATATTCCCCATAGGAATACGAGAGGACAAAGAACCGTTGTAGCAAAATCACACAGCCTGGTATGCAAAGGATTAAGACGTTAATCCTCCAAACTTAAAGTGGAACTGCAGGTACACTCCAAGTGTATGAACTTGTGCATTGCATAGACGCGACTTCTCAATCTGAAGCCCGCTGTCCACAAAACAACTTCGTTGTCGCTAGCAGCCGACGGACTACTCAACTAATCCGACTGCGTAGTCGAGGCCGTGCCTTCAGCATGACTTCTATGAACATCTTGCACTAATTCATAAAATATCAACCAATGTAAACTTAAGCTGCTGATGATGAGGAGTGATAGTCGAAAGTTCACCATTGCCATTTCCTATGATGTAAAAATTGCAGTAGCGACAGAGATTTTCGACAATTTTTTATACAGTTAAGATTTTGGGCAAGCCGAAGCCGTGCCGCGACTACGTAAACGGATTAGTTGAGTTACTTCTAGGCAGCTAGTGCATGGCTACTAAAGTTGTTCCGTGGCCACCGGGCTTGACTCTCTACCGAGTTTCCAGAATTACTCTGCAGATGTTCCTTGTTCGATCAGACTTTTATGTAATCGTTCCCTTGTACAAGGCATTAGTGCGGCCACACTTAGAATTTACTGTTCTATTTTGGTCGCCACATCTGTATAAAGATATCGATAACATGGAATGAGTCCAATGCACAGCAACGAAATTGATACCTCAGCTGCGAAACAAGCCGTATGAATGTCGCCTAAAAGAACTGGGTCTGATCTCTCTCTCTCTCGAGCAAAGACGACTCAGGAGGTAACTAATAGAAACATTCAAGTATTTGAATGGCTTCAATGACGTACCTACATCGGGACTCTTTGAAAGAGACCTCAATGATCGTTTGCCAAACAATGGTCAAAAACTCAAGCATAAAGCTCAAAGAACGACCTTTTAAGTCAGCAGTTCTTTGCGTATTTCATAGTCAGCATTTGGAATAGACTCCCTTCCAATATTGTTAGTGCGGAGTCCGTCAACGCGTTTAAAATCGTCATGACATACATAGGGAGAGACATTCTCCACAGCTAAGAATTGCTTCTCCAGGAGTCTCAAACTCATAACGGATAAAGCTTCCGAAGCCATCTTAATCAGTCTTCTTCTCTCTCCCGCTCCAACTACACAGTTTAACATCTCTAAGCTCTGCATATCAGCGGCTCTTCATCGTGCTTGCGTGCATTCATGATTGTCTCTTTGGCAGGGATTTTTCCCCCATTTTTCTCTTTTCTCCAGTCCTCTATATCCTACTAACATAATGGCAATAGCTCATAGAGGGCCGCGGCGTAAGTTCCGGTATCTTTTTGGGAATGGGCCTAATGGTTTGTCTCCTGCCGCCAATCTAATCCAATCTTGGTGCATTATTCGACACATTAAACTATTGTTTATTGGTGTGGGCATTAATATTGCACTACATTTTTTCTTTTTCAGTCGACCTTCTCCCTGAACGGCAGCGTACTCACACAGATCCAGAAGGCCAGCAAGGGACCCGATGTCAAATACATCCGTGAATTTAGCGACAAGGAATTGATCACGGTAAGTTCTTCAGGCTGTTTCTATTTGCCCCTCGTGTGCACTGGCACATTTGGTCTGCCTTACCTGCATTGTGGTAACCTTTCGCAGTTGAAACTTCGCTCTTGTGGAAAATCTTTTCTATATTCACGTAAAATGCGCTTCTTGCTGGTCGTAATAACTCATTTATGCGGCTATTTCAAATGATACATAAATATTGGAAAACAAAATACTGGATTGGCTATTGAAAACGCACTTAGAATATCCATGTACAAAATGAATGAGTGTCCTACGTACGAGAGGAAAATAAAACTGTTTCTGCAGCTGTAGGAATACATGGGTTAACCCTTCACCGGCGAAATGGAGTCCTGATTCTCAGGTGTCCACTTTCAGGTAATGCACGGTAAATTAAAAGCAGGTACTTTCACACCATTCTTTATATCAGCAATTCACCTGAGTGACTGGTTAATGCTGTTTCCTTAGAAGTGCAAGTACCTGCTTTTATTATACCATAGTAATGCTCTTCCTACGGTAATCAATGTATAATGCGGGCGGTCGAGGGTTAGACAAGGCAGGCGATCAATAAATGTGCAGTTTTAGTAAGAAAAACCCGATGGACGGACCCGTCAAAATTGTCGACACTGCTATCGTGTTTCACTAACTGGTATTTGCGCATTAAATGTCGTCACTGCTTTACGCATTTGACAGTCGTTTTTCGTGCGATTCATTACGTTGGTAGGGCAATAAATACTTCATAAACGATCAAGTCCCCGCGCACAGGATGGCACGAACTATTTCACGAATGCAAAAAGTGGGGACAGACAAGTGCTGTAGCACCAAGGAGGTTTAATAAAAAGAGGGAGCGAAAAGCTTCGGCGACGAAGCTGAAATTTCCGGCAAGGCTGAAGCCTGGCTTCACATAATGTATTGCAATACTGTATTGTACATTTGAATTTTTGAAAGTTCAGGGCATTACAGTGCAAAAAATGCATATATACTGTAGTGTGCGCGTGTGCAGGCGGGAATCGACGCATACAAAGATGTATGTGCCAGAAATGGCTGGAAGTCTGTGGCAGTGTGGCTGGACAGAATAGTGATAAGAAAAAAATGTTTGGGGTCTATCGGGTGGAATATAAATTTTATTAGCTTACGTCTGCCAATATACATAGCAATATGCACTACATGTATCGATTGTAGAATATATTTTAGTGGATAAAGTCCGAAAAACGCACCAGCACCACCAGAAATCAGCCACGCCGGAAACGAAAAAAAAAAGTTGACTGACTTCCAAGGTGAACGACTATCCCTACTACCTTCTTGTATTAAACCTCCTTGCGTAGTAGAGCGGCGCCTTACCGCTGATTGGTAGACGACAGATCAAGAAATTTTCTAATCCTTGCCATTTTGTGTATGCAGTACTTATCAGTTTGTTTACTTGTGGCTCCTTTCGCCCTAGTACTTGTATTTTCAAAGGTAGTGAAAATCTGTGAAGTATCACGTCTGCCAAATTTGATATCTACCGCATACATTTGCGACTTAATGTATTTTTTAAGCAGTCGAAATAAAACTGTTGTGTTTATGTACGAAAATTCTGCAACTTTTATCTCTAGAGAGATGGCGCAGTGAAGCAATCCCTGATTTGCAATCCTTCGCACGTGATAAATTAACAAAACTTTTTGACTTACAGACATGCGAGGCAGGCGACGTGAAGTCTGTGCGCGTTTACAAGAGGAACTAATGGCAGAATCTCTACCGCTGACGAGAGGCATTATCCATATCCATAGTGATGTGCAGCGTATTACTGTCCGATAATACGGAGGCTTAACAGGTTTCTTTCATACAAGACTTGGATTCTTCGTCACAAAGAAGGTCTGAGATTTCTCATCTGAAGCACGCTCGTTTTCACATTTATTTACGTTATTTAGGGGAGCAGTAAAAGTTTCTTTAAAAGAGGTATCTTTTTAAACCTATATACAGCGGCACAGTTGAAAAGTCTTGATGCAGTTAACTTATTTCCACACTATAAAATTGAAAAGCTAACGAATGACACCAGTACAGACAGTGACTCTGACACGAGCCACTGTAATTTCTGTAGCTACTTGATCATGTCTCTCGACGGTCGAATTAACCTGTCAAATATATTTTAACACAGAAAAAGCAGGTCGAAAGTATACGCTTAGGACGAAACATCACAGATGTAGCGAAGTGAAACTAAACCCACTTGAAAGGATACATTTCCAATGGTATCAGACACCTTGTTGTAACTACATAACCATCCAAATTCTTGGACTAACAACAGAAACCTTCAGAGTGTACAAGGGAAGAAACAACGAGTTGCTTTTAATAATTAAAAGCGTCACAGAACCTTTAGCTACGCCACCACCGAAAAAGTTAAGGAGGGTCGTACGTATCCTACTTATATTACTGGTTTTGCCACCGCACCCACGTCATACGACGTCATCCAAGCAGTGAGACTCCGTTTATTAAGTGAATTTTTGTCGCATCCGTATAACAATGTTGTATCTCGGCATTCCTGCCGGTAAGTCTCAGTTGGCCGAGTGCGCTACTACTGGCGGGAAAAAAGCGTAAAAATAGAACAAGACAGGAGAGTAGAAGTGTCCCGCGGACTAGGTCGGCTATCTCGATTGACAGCCCACGTCACGGAACAGAATGGGAAATACAGAATAGAGAACCTACCTAACTTTACAAAACCAACTTTTTCATCAGAGGCTGCGGCCAGCTGCAACATCTTCTGCAGAGAAAGCAGTTGGGACCTTGCGTACGTATCATCGATGTGAGAAAAAAGCACGGAGCAAATGTTACGGCAATAATTAGCAGTCGCATCACATTGAAAAGACAAGCAATTCAATCATTTTTTGTCGAGGATTTCAGTCTTGGAGACTACGTCATCAACATGAATGTAGTAAGACTTAGAATCGTGTCCCGCAAGAAAATACAGGCGCTTAAATCTCAGATACCTACGAAAAATGAAGCTAAAAGAAGGTAGGAAAGAAAGACTTGGTCAAAGGGTAACGGTTTCCTATTTGCTTCTGTGCGCTGATAGGAAGCCCATGAAATAGGAGAAACAATCAACATTTTGGCGCCATTATGCAAGATTTGCTACATTTGGCGTATACCGAATAACGTGTGAGTAGTACAAGATCATCACGATTAAACGATGTGTTGATGGGCCAACATTCTAACTGCATCGTACGCCATGTATGGATGTTACACGCTCATCAAATAGAAGTTATATAATATCATATTTATCCTAAAGTACGAATAGATCTTTCTATACACTTGCACTTAATAGAATACAGAGAAAGGTGATGATAGGGATATGGTTAAATGTCATAACCTAACCTTTTGAACGCTCAAATATAGAAAATAAAGCATATCTGGTTATTAAAAACTAGTACAGACTTAAGTTTATATTTCGCCAAGCTTTCGGCACAGGTCGAGTTTGTGCATTCTTCAGGGCGAAAACCTAAAAGTGCTGCGGAGGACGAAATAGGAGCGTATCCTGAACATTCTTACTTTGTGCAATTTTTGAAAGTTTTCTGGGCTTACGTACAAGAAATATACATCAATTGTAGTGCGCGCGTGTGCAGGCGGGAATTTTCGTGCAATTTTTGTTTATCTGTCTCATTTTTTTTTCTTGCTTAACCTGCAGCACTTGCAGGTTTTCGCCGTGAAGAAGGCACAAACTCGACCTGTGCCGAAAGCTTGGCCAAATATAAACGTAACTCTGTACTAGTCGTTAATAACCAAATATGATGAATCTCGACAGACGTTCAGCAACATTTTCAATACTTCAAAAATAAAGTGTGATACTGGCGGTCTTAAAGAACCATGATGCACAGATAAATGATTTCCGATCGCATGTATCTGAGCCGCAGTCAAATTGTTAAACAACGATAGCGTTCCTGTACGGATACGCTCGAATAAAGTATAGCGGTGGCAGCTGTCTGAGACATCGCGACATTATAATGCATTAGTGCGACATTAAACCTGGTGCGTCTGCTACGTCACATCAAAACAAATGCAGCAAATGAGTCCAAGGTAGCGAGTAACTCCTACATGTTTCATAGCGGCCTGACGACAAGCAATTTGTAAGTCAACCGATTGCCAAATCGATGGCATGCTCCTGTACTGCAGCTGAGGACAACAGAAAATGACTCGACAACTAGAAACTGAATCAATAGTAAACTTGCTAAATCTCTAATTTGAATACATGCTATTCTAATAAACAATGTATCCGCTTCTTGACCAAAGATATACAGTACTATTATAATTAGTATCATAGTAAGGGCTGAGACACACGCTAGTCAAAAGAACGAGTATCGTCATCTTTTCGTCCAAACGTTATGTTGCCAAGAAATGATGTAAAAACGTTAATCGTCAGTGCAGTTTGCTTCGTAAGTGCCATTAGTAACATCTGGAGGTATTTATAACTCAAAATTCTTTGCAAACAAGCACTATTTAAATAGGCACATCAACGCATTCGGATGGAAAGATGACGATACTCGTTCTGTTGACTAGCGTATGTCATTGCAATAAGGCACAGATATACAATAAAGCTGGCGGGGCTGTTGAACGGCTACTACTGCTACGGTCTATTTCATTACTGTTTGTAACACTTACTACCATGTTCTATTGCACTATATACGCACTCTCAATGGTAACAGATATGATTATTAAAATGGCTAACATAGGTACCTATGTACTTTCTTTGAACAAACTACAGCAATTGGCACAGGGTGCGGCTGGAATTGTTTGAAGGGCCGCTTACACTGGGCAACAAAAAGTGCGTCAAATCCGTCAGGCGCGTAACTCCTTGCAAGCAATGCACCGCTGCTGCATCTACGTACATATACCTGGGGTCTACAACTCACGCTGCACTGGGGCAATATTATGAAGGACGCATGCACGATTTGCTACTCTGCTGACCCTCATCGAGTGCCCCGCGACGCCAGAAAATCAGCGAATGAAGGAATTTCATGAGCTTTACTTTACTGATGAAGTATGACAGGCTGCGAGAGCCACGGAAATTATACAAAGCTACTGCTTGCAGCAGTCTCTCAGTCCACCGCACGAACCTAAATCCATCGATGCTTGCAGACATCTCACACCACCCACATTAAAAAGCTCTCTGTAGGTAACATTTACACAGAGCAAGCATCTATCAACGCCAAGTGGGAGCTGGAGCATTAGCCTTACTCGATGGTAGGTGGTAGAAGAAACTCTCGTGCGGAGGGCCCCATCAGTGCCCCATCCTCCACGGAAACAGGTACGAGTCTTGCGGCCCAGCTCGCCCAGCAGAAGGGGAAGAATAGAGGACCTACCTAACTCTTATAAACAAACCTCGTCAAGAGGAACTGCGACCAGCTGAACTATCTCCTTGCCGAAAAGGCAATCGGGACAGCCCTTAAATGAGGGAAGTCCATTTATATTCTGATAGGGAAAGGGCCGGCCAAAACATACCCCTGAGGGTAACCAGAAGTTAAAAGAAAAAGAGTACGGAGGTCTACCAAAACTATATATTATATATATATATACTGTATATCCTAAAAGTGGGTCCAAATTCATTATCTACGAAACAAATTTACTACAGGAAATTTCAATCAGCGGTGGCCGCTAATCTGATGGTGGTTGGAAAACCCCAACACAGGGAAAATGGACTTAACAGTTAAAATATAACACAGCAATAATAAATTTCAAGAACAGTACTTCCTCTCATAATGTTTACAAATTATAATTTTCCGGCCCTATATACGACGTACATTAGGACAATAATCTTCTACGGATCACAGCATCGGTGCTCAGCACAATGCCAACGACTAGAACAAACAAGTGGGACACACAAGACCGCCAGTCATCGAAGTCTGAACGCAACAGCACATGACCACTCGCTTCATACTTAGCTCATCTAAATTTTACAACCTATGTTGCTAAAGAATCTGTGATAAACCAACCACGAATTAATATAAAACTTTACACTATGTACAGTAAATACACGCAACGACTCAACTCCCTTCACCATTTTGGCGGTTGTCATGATGACAGTCCGAAAAAATATCAACTTCACACACAACAAATTTCTTCTTCAAGAGCGATTCTTTTAAAAACTTAGCTGAGCAGGTTGCCTCAGTGAGCTACAAACCAGTGAATTATTAATAATATCAGTTGTATATTAGTTGAGGCCTCCTTAGCCACTGGAACTTCGTTATATGAGAAGAAAAATAAAGAACTTATTATAGCCTATTATTATACTGGTATTGTCCCGCTTTTTCTGAAACTAAGACAATCAATAGCGATCTAAGATGATTTACTCGGCTTACAGCCAAAACCACAACGTTCTGCTCAGGTGGCAAGAGAAGAAGGACGAAAAGAGAAAACAGAAAAAAGAAGCGCTCGTGCGGACGGTCCCTTCTGTGGCCCTCCGCACGGGCGAAGGTAAGAGCCCCGCAGAAAAGTCTGTCACCTCGATCGGCGGCCCACCTCGCGGGACAGAAAGGAAATATAGAGAACCTACTTAACTCTGTTAAACTAACCTGCTCAGCAGAAACTGCGGCCAGATGCTACATCCCCTGCGGAGAAGGCACTCGGTACCCTTGTGTGCGGGATGCCCGCACATATTGTGGCATG
Organism: Parhyale hawaiensis; assembly: GCA_001587735.2. Taxonomy (NCBI): domain Eukaryota; kingdom Metazoa; phylum Arthropoda; class Malacostraca; order Amphipoda; family Hyalidae; genus Parhyale; species Parhyale hawaiensis. The sequence goes on along the minus strand of LQNS02278174.1, from coordinate 27,936,308 downwards.
GAAAGGGCCCACCACTCACCAGAATATGCCCCTGAGGGCGACTTATAGGGTATCTGCGACATATAGGGTATAAAAAAAATGAGGAGCCCATAGACGAAAGAATCCCATACACCGGGAAGAACAAATATCTGTAACAAGAGCAGGAAAACACAACTGGATAAGTATCGTTCCCAGTCGTTCAGTCTTTTGCCTTCTTAGCCATACCTCATTTGGCAAAACACGGAGAGGAACAGCATCCATATACCAAGCCTTACAATAGCCTCTTCAATTTCAATTATATGTAATTATCAAAGTCCTAGTTTAACCCCCGCAACAGTGGGCACGAGACGTCATGTTAGCAGTGATATTCAGTTCATCTCAGCATCCCGGAGAATTTCAATTTGATGGTGAACTCAGCAGGTGAGTTTTGTAGTTGTTTCAATCTTGGCCGAGTGTGCTATTACTGACAGGGAATAAAGCACAAAGTATCTCTAACCCTATACAGCTAGGCTGAACAAATTTGCTTAGCCACGCCGCACAAGGCCAAAAGACGAAAAAAAAAAATAGAAGCATACTGAAAAAAAAGGAACATTTAGTGCGGATGGTTCTTGCCGAGGCTCCACAGAAGATTAGAGTCCCATGGGATGGGTCTTACCAAGGCCCACCTCACGGAGCAGAAGAGGAAGTATAGAGAACCTACCTAAATTTCCAAACAAAGCTTTTGAACAGGAACTGAGGCAAGATGCAACATCCCCCGCAGAAAAGTCACTCAGCACACCTGGGCGTGAAGGGCCCAAAGATATTCTGACAAGGCTTGGATTCGCCAGAATATCCCCCGGAGGGCGTTTTATTTGAAAGGTCAGCAAGTCCAGTTGAGGATCCTGTTTTTGCTGCTGGAAGGCTGTCCAGTAAACTCCTCCGGACAAAATTGCAGGTTCTCTCAGTGGCCCTTGGCGGCCTGAGTAAATACGTTTGAATCATGGACGGCGCTTCCCCAAAAAATGGTGCCATTACATTTAAACTCCAAATAAGTTGGCTATTCAATATTGGTGGAGACCACAGCACAACCAAGTGGTAGAAAGTGCAAATTAAAGAGAAATAAACAGTGCAAAAATTTTTCATGAATGACGGTGAGGGTACTGCGTATAGTCCGTCAAATATATTGAGAACGGCAGCGATGCAACAAATGCGAAACGAACACAAATTTTATTCGAGACTATTATACTGAACATCCCAACCGCTGGATGGTAACATTCCAAAAATAAATTTCACTGGACGTCAGAAAAAGTTCAGAAAAATTTTACATTGTGACATTAGAAGTATTCAACAAGTTTTCTTGTTTCTCGATTTTCTCTATTAATAAACAGCATTTGTGCCAATTTTAGAATAAATATTTTTAGTAGAAAGTTTGAAAATGAGTACCTTTTTCCAAGAAATTAAGTATTTGAGGGAACCTTCACAGGACCACATACAAAATTAGCACTACAGAAAACACTGTTCATTTCAGACGCACAAACTGAGATCTTCCAGACCGGCCACTTCAGATGGTAATCTAGATTTAGATTATCCGACAATTCATTACTCGACCAGGGAAGGCTAGAGCAAAATTATCTAAATCCGGAATTGTATGAAGAAAATTATCTCGCTAATCAGAGAGCAGTTCGAGCTCTCCAATCAGCTTCCAGTTCGTTGCGAAATATTTTCCACTTGCCACAACCAAAACTGAAGCGTATTTAGATGAAACATTTGCAAACGACTGCAGTGCAGTACAAGTGCGAGACACCGCATTTGATGAGCACTCTGAAGATACGAACATTCTGCACTACGTCGAAAGACAATTGAGATGTTTCAGAAACGAAAATGTTTCATGATGAAAACCGATTTTTCTATTTACGATATCAAGGCACTGTGTTTAACTTCAACACTGGCTATAAAGTATTTATAGTTTTTCTTCTGGTCACATTGTCACGTATTAGACACGAAATTTGGTCAGCGAAAACTGTTTCACAATGAATATAGTATTTTCTATTCATAGTAAAAGGGCACAGCCCCTAACTTTCGAGCAAGACATCAATCGTGAAAATATTTACCTTCTCTCTAACACAAAGCTAAACACCAGGAATTAAGGTCTTCCCACATCTTCTTATAAACAAGCATTTTCCTTAACAAAGTTGCTCAGCTTCATAATACAGTAAAACCTGTATATATTATGTAGACTTTCCTAAAGTAGAAAAACCTCATAAGCGTAGACTCCGTGAACAGTAGATTCTGTATGGCGTAGACGGCCATCTGTTGCACGTTTCTTTCACTTTTTAGTCGCCGGCAGCTCACATTGTCGACACACACACCTGCTACTGGTGTAATCTTGCAGGGGCTAGTAGGTACCTTAGTACCCCCTTATTTATGTATGTACAATTTCACTTCTAGCAATTTATTATGCATTACTTCAGATTTCTGCAAAATATGAGAAGTAGAGATTATCATTATTGCAGTAAACGCTCGTCATAGTTTTCTATGCCGCACTTATTGAAAAAAAAACTAGTATCTGTATGGTACCGTACACTGCAGTCTACACAGTCACTGTATAGCGTAGACTGTCTCCTAACTGTAGACGTCTACACTTCAGTGGTTTGACTATATTTACTTCTCGCTGACACAGCAAAACCTTTGCGCACTCCTTGCGCTGGTAACTAACTATTCTCACTTTTGAATGAGGTCATAACTGTATTCTCCTACTGCCTGGGAACACGATTACTCAACTGAAACTTCAACTTAAACGTTCCACACAGAAAAATATTAGGTGAACCAGCTATTCAGTATTACTCAGCAACTTCTCAATGCTATTTTTTCGTAATCGCAAAGGGCGCTATGGGCTTAACAAGAGGAACTTCTTAGTCAACACAGCTCTGGTTTATTGTCGGGTGTTTCCAGGGAACAAAGTTCTGCTCCATCCGCGGGATTTCGCAGTTAGCAAAGATCTATTTCATGCACGGGATTTCCCAGTCAGCAAAGCTCTACTCCATCTACGAGATTTACGTCAGCAAAGCTCTACTCCATCTACGTGATTTTCCAGTCAGCAAAGCTCTACTCCATCCATGGGATTTTTTTCCAATCAGCAAAGCTCTACTCCATCCATGGGATTTTCCAGTCAGCAAAGCTCTACTCCATCTACGAGATTTACGTCAGCAAAGCTCTACTCTATCTACGCGATTTTCCAGTCAGCAAAGCTCTACTCCATCCATGGGATTTTTTCCAGTCAGCAAAGCTCTACTCCATCCAAGGGATTTTCCAGTCAGCAAAGCTCTACTCCATCCAAGGGATTTTCCAGTCAGCAAAGCTCTACTACATTCATGGGATTTTTCAGTCTGCAAAGCTCTACTCCATCCACGGGATTTTCCAGTCAGCAAAGCTCTACTCCATCCAAGGGATTTTCCAGTCTGCAAAGCTCTACTCCATCCAAGGGATTTTCCAGTCTGCAAAGCTCTACTCCATCCAAGGGATTTTCCAGTCAGCAAAGCTCTACTCCATCCAAGGGATTTTCCAGTCAGCAAAGCTCTACTCCATCCAAGGGATTTTCCAGTCTGCAAAGCTCTACTCCATCCAAGGGATTTTCCAGTCAGCAAAGCTCTACTCCATCCAAGGGATTTTCCAGTCTGCAAAGCTCTACTCCATCCACAGGATTTTCCAGTCAGCAAAGCTCTACTCCATCCACGGGATTTTCCAGTCAGCAAAGCTCTACTCCATCCACAGGATTTTCCAGTCAGCAAAGCTCTACTCCATCCAAGGGATTTTCTAGTCAGCAAAGCTCTACTACATTCATGGGATTTTCCAGTCTGCAAAGCTCTACTCCATCCAAGGGATTTTCCAGTCAGCAAAGCTCTACTCCATCCAAGGGATTTTCCAGTCTGCAAAGCTCTACTCCATCCACAGGATTTTCCAGACAACAAAGCTCTACTCCATTCATGGGATTTTCCAGTCAGCAAAGCTCTACTCCATCCAAGGCATTTTCCAGTCAGCAAAGCTCTACTCCATCCATGGGATTTGATTTTCCAGTCAGCAAAGCTCTACTCCATCCAAGGGATTTTCCAGTCTGCAAAGCTCTACTCCATCCACAGGATTTTCCAGACAGCAAAGCTCTACTCCATTCATGGGATTTTCCAGTCAGCAAAGCTCTACTCCATCCAAGGGATTTTCCAGTCAGCAAAGCTCTACTCCATCCACGGGATTTTCCAGACAGCAAAGCTCTACTCCATCCATGGGATTTTCCAGTCAGCAAAGCTCTACTACATTCCTGGGATTTTCTAGTCAGCAAAGCTCTACTAGATCTATGGGATTTTTCAGTCAGCACAGCTCTACTCTGTTTTCGGGACTTCTCAGTCATCACAGCTCTGCTACCATCCTCGAGACACATCTCAGCACAGCTCTGGTCCATCGTCCGGATGAGACTTCCTCTTGACATGACCGTTGAGAACTCGGTGCTCGACAACCGCTGGCTTGTGGAGCGGCACCATCTCTTGCTGTCCATAGAGGTGCTCACAAGCAGCACTAAGTTCCAGTACTTGATGCTCGGCATATGACGGCACCTTCACCTCTCCAGTCGTCACATCGTCTTCCGACACTCTGAAATAATCGCTTGGGTTAATACTAAGCAGAAAGCAGAAAAACAGCGTATTTCTGGCCCTAATTCTGGGTCTCCAATATAAGGTACCGGTCATTCCACCAATCTAACAAAAGAGAACAAATAAAAATTCATTGATGCGTATGAATGCAACTCTTACCACGCCAGAGCATAGAGTCACTTGGGGTGTTACCATCATATAATTGTACAATGTGGCATCGCTTAACTAGCTTATCAGATACTCATTTACGTCTTGCTTCCCATACATACAGCGCAGTGGTTGCAAAAAAAGGTATACATTGTTTACGCAATAAAAAAAGTACATAAATGAAAGTGCATTTCTACCATCACATCAGGATATTGGAAGGAGTGTTTTGGTGTAGAGAGCTACAGTAAGTCCCGTCGCAGCAGATAAGGAAATCCTAAGCACTGCGCTCACTCAGTGCATCGAGAGGTCGATAATACGTCCTGTCGCTCCTTAATGTTTCATCAACTTTGGACTCTTGTATCTGTGATTCTACTACTGATAACGGGGTGCCGTAAGCTTTCGGTGCAAGAAAAGAACTGTACCCTTGCGTTCCCAGACTAAGGAATGCCTGTGATACGCGCTACAGCGGATATTAAAGTCTCTCGTCCGGCAAATTATGAAGTCGAAAACGTTCAAGTCTCAACGCCACCAGGTATATTTCTACCAAGGGAACTTGACTGGTAGCACGACGAAGACCTCAGCTTCAGCCAGAGCAGGGTTTGATAACATATCTCGCTCCAGGATCCAGTTTTTAAGCTTCGAACAGTACTTGCTTGCCATGTTTGTTTACAATGAGCCTCCAGAACTTCAAAAATCTCAGCAGATAATCGAATTCACATTGCTCTCCCAGCAGCTTGAAATTTTTAGCCAAGTTTTTCTAATCCGAAGCTCATTTTCGTATCAAAAGTGCCGGTATCTGACGAAACGAACGCTCTTTACGGCCCTTTACCTAAACTAAATCTAGTTTTAAATTGTCGTCTGGGCGTGGCCAAACGAAGACGCCTTATGATATGATTTAAGACTCCTGCTATTGACGGTTTAGCAAAGTTACATAAGATGGCAAAGTCTCGACGCTCAATAAAACAAATCATAACTTCATCGGCATTTCCGATGTTTAAAGTCCACTGCGACGGCACAGACCTAACCGTTGTAGGAAACGGTTGAGGGATAGCGGTTGCCATAGGAACCTTCCGTCTCTGAAGCCATTAATTGCTTTAATAATCTGCGGTGAATTGCAGCCCTGCATTGCTCTGGGCATCTCGAACATTAATCTGCAGCACAAACCAGCGTATGTGGTTCCCAATTGGGACGGACAGTCAAGGCGCTGTAACCTCTACCTTAACTGGGCTCATCCTATGTCTCCCAAGGAGTAAGGTAACAAAAAATACGACAACAGCGTACCCCAATAGCGCGCGTGTAAGCAGCTGCAGGTGAAGAGGAAGGGTGTAGCGAATTCCTTGTACTAGTCCATCCAGGACAGCCCTGTGCCTGTCTTCTGATGCTTGCTGGGCGGTAGTGATTTCGTTCGAGTTCACCATGGCTTCGAGCCTGTAGAAAAATAAAAACAGAGAAAATCAGACATGTGACAATACACCTTGAAGTGTTAACGGACTCGAAGCACTGGCAACGGGTATTGAGTTGGACCGCTCTGGGCCAAAAATCTAAATTAATGGTGTATAAACAGTTACACTAAGGATGATTAACGGAACAGGTTAACTCACTCGGAGTGCCCAAGTTGTCATACACTGCGACAAATCGGCTCGTGACGCCATAAAAGAGAGAGAGACAGAGAGAGAGCGTGGCCGTTACTTGGTCCGCTAGTAGCTTTATCTAGCCTATTTGTGTTACAAAATATCATGCAGTAGGACGAAAAAATAAAGTTTTTACTTTTCCCAGCATAATAAAATTTTGAGAAAGTCTTGGATTAAGGTGTGTAAAGGACGTAATGAGTTCGACGTGGCAAATGCCCTCATATGTCAGAGGCACTTCTCTGAGTCAAATTTTGCCCCTAATTACCTCCGCCAAGGAGGTTATGTTTACGTCGTTTTTGTCTCTGTCTGTCACCAAGATAACTCAAAAAGTTCAGATCCGATCTGGACTCAGCTTGTTCATCAAAGTGCTTGGTTGCTCACCGTTGCCAAACTTTCACCCACGCCCTACTGGTCGTGATGTGGTACGTGACTTAATTTTAATCTCAAGAAATTGTCTTCGTTTGATCATTGGTATGGTAACACTAACTCATATGGTTAAAATTGCCCTAATAATAGAATACCCAAGTTTGCTATGTCTTGTAGCAAATCCGTCAGAATGAATGTGACAGTGAGAGCCGAGCGTGTGCCCCATGAGTTTCTTCGAAACAATTCTTTATTTTTCAGGCATCGCCCAGCATTTTTGTGCAATTTTTACTAAAGGATTATCGGTTGTTTAAAGCTAATTCTGGTGTTGATAATCCACGTCTGATCTATGTTAGACAATCGTTATTCCTAAGCGTAGCTACGATTGTTTGTTTTTATGACGTCATCGCTTCGTACGTTCGCCGCGCGCACGCGTCAACCTGTTCAGTTTCATCATCCTTGCAATAACACATAGAGAGTCAATAACAAGCGGCATTTCACTTGGCTGCCGCGAATTACATTAGGAAGAGAAATATGCCGCAAAACAATTTAATACATTATATATAGAGCTGGAAATAATGAATAGAGCCTTGGGAGACCTGTCGTTGGATGGGCCAGTCCCTTTGGCCGAGCGTACCAGCCACCCGAATGTAGGCGACGGCGGACACCAAGCAACCTCCGTGATGCAGAACCCCAGCCATGTCGTGTTGTGATGACTGTAGTGCAGGGCAATTGGTTACTAGAAGTTCTATGATGCGTTGTGCGTTTTGACAGTACTGACAAGTATCTGGTATAGTCTCGTGCAACCGTTTCTTGTACAGTATGACAGCAGGGCTTGGTGGTGTACGCAGCGTAGTGTGGCTAAGTGTCCTCTACCATGTAAAGTGTAGCTTCTGATAGGCCTGGTGTCAAATATTCTGCTTGAAGCCAGACGGTTGATGGCTCTGTTTCTGACTCCTTATGGATTGTATGTGTTTCCGTGAATTAATATCAGGTGGTTTGGGCGGTAGATCATTACAACTGCCAGGGTACTGCTTAACCTGCATGCGTATTACATAACGTTGTTTGGATGGTCTGTGGGCGAGTTGATGTTGAGGATGTCGGCCAGACTCGCTTGCTTATCGCATGAACTGAGCACCTCTCACATCAAAAAGGTCTTTTGGTATGAGCATTCTGTTGCGTGGTGGTGTAACTGCCTTACTCGGGATGTGTAGATTACTCGTAGCTAATCCATTATTCGGCAGGGTTTACGAAGTGTTGTGGGTAGTTGCTAAATTTGCATATTCCATAACCGATCTAATGCCGTGTCTGAAGTTTGTTGATTATCTCGCTATGTTGTCCAAATCCCGAGCCTGTAACTGCCCAGAGTTCTTCTACTACACTGTAAATTAAGCTATATTTATGTTTTTTATGTGGTCGTTGAAGCTCATGGAGATGTTATACTCGTATCTTAGTCCGAGTATTCTTGTAGAGTGGGTAGGTATGCAATATTGGCGTGTTACTTAGCGTAAGATGACGAACATGTCTCAGTTCAAGGGCATAGCATATGAGTAGAGTCTGTACACTGTTTGGGTGCTACGCTCAGCCTACTTGCGACTAGCCAGGTTTGTGTGGCGTTAAGGTGCAGTTGCAGGTCTTGGGTGGCGATGGCAATCATGTCGTGTGTTCAGATAACTGTGACATCGTCTGCCTAGGTGGCTATGTTCCATGGGTTTTGAAGTTCTGGGGTGTCATGCGTGTATAATAAGAAGAGGAGCGCAGGTTAGGGCACATAAGCTTGTGGGACGCCATTATGGAAGTTTCTTGTGTGTGATGATTTGCTATTAAAAGTCACGTACGACTGCCGGCCTGAAAGGTATTAGCGAGCCATCGGTTAGCGTTGTTATGTCATACAATTTACATTATTGAGGTTGAGTCTCAGGATGGCATCAAAGGCTTTATTGGTGTCAATTATTATTGCAAGTGTGCGTTGTGGTTTATCACTGATCCCACCATGAGTCGAACGTAATGTACCGTAGAGTAGGAGTATACAAATAAATGAAGGCCCCTCACACTTGCTCGTCCTTATAGAGACGTCATAACACTTGTGAACAGGCCTAACATAAACAAACAGACACGTACTGTACGTGCCATGAGTAATGGCGTCACAAAGGGAGGCCTGTAAGCAGTAATACTTAGCTACAATTCAGTTCAAGCAAGCCAGTGAGTCTGTCTTGTGTGTTGGTATGTAGTAGCCTAGGAGACAGCTACTACAAGTGCACAGCGGCGTACGCAGGATTTTCCCAGGGGGGGGGGGGGACGACAAACAGAGTTGATGGTATAGTTGGTTATAGTCAGAAAGTTTAAGCCTCCGTTTCCGAGCGGAACGATATCACAGAGGAGAGAGCAAGGGACATATAGTATTTCGATAGAAACGAGGAACCCATGTACGAAGGTGTTCCCACACAGGATCAACGCGCAGGGAATCAGCAAGTCGAGACAGATGAGGAAGAACAGACAACAGTTAGATCAGTGGGAGTATGAAAGTAAAAGGAAGCAAAGTGGGCACCAATGACAGACGTCCCGAAAGTCTAGCTAATGGCTGAGGTAACCTACTCGAGCCCCCTGGCGTTGCCGGGCCCCATAAATGTTCATGGTGTGTATATAAATATATGGGTTATTATTATTATTATTATTATTATTATTATTAAATCACACCAGACTGGCGACGCAGGAACGGAGAAACTCCATGAGGTTAACAAACCCCCACGCAACCAGCCCAGCGGGTGGAG
>LQNS02278174.1:27861786-27875872 GCA_001587735.2 Parhyale hawaiensis | reverse complement strand
ACTTGGAGCATCACTAGCAAGCTATACAACACTCATCACTGAGAACAACTATGACGAGCCCTTCTCGTCTTCATGGACCTAAGCCAAATACACGGACACAGCTTGTATCAGACGTAACGATTAGCTAGCGTGACCAGCAGAGTGCTCCTATCACAGGCAAGTCAAGTTACTGAAATGAAAAATTAAACCACGAATTCTAACATTATGAATTTAAATATATACATGTATATATATTATGACGCAATGATATTATACGGCCTCCAAAGTCACAGCAAAAATATAAAGGAGAGAATTTGATCATAGACGGTCATGCGATCGGAGAGGAATTAAAAAGTTCGGAGACTGGAACAAGAATTTTCACTCGAATTTCTGGTTTTCTTGGGTATATACAAGTGTGTGGACCTCGTGCCGGAGTGTGACAGGGTCTCCATGGGTTGATCCCATAAACCCTGATTTAAGTTTGAGTTTCTAAGACAGCTAAATTAGACTTTAATTAGTAATGTAGTCGTCTGAACGAGGCGCGAGGCGCTTACCACCGAAGTCCCCCGGAAGTTCAATGACTTTCAAATTTAGCAAATTTCGGAGAACGTGCAGTGGCCGGCGAGTGCTTTTTGAAATGCATTCGGCTGAGGTAAAAAAAAACGTTGGATATTTGTTCGTATTTGAATACGAGAATAGTGAATCGTTGTAAATTGATGTGATCCAAGAAACTCGAGCCAGTATCTCGCTGTTGTGATCACTTATCATGACAGGAAGGATGCCACAGATAGCGCCTAGAGACTGGTGATTATATTATAAGAAATTTAGCATTATTTGCTTCAGCAATCACGCTTTGAACGAAATCTCCCCGAACTTATGGAATTCCCTTCGTATCTCACGAAATAGAAAGGAACTTCACCACCATGAAACATAACGCACAGAAAGAAGTGGAGAGAAGAAAAGAAGAACGATAAAGCTTACCAATAGACGTAAGAAAAAGGAAGGCAGCAATGGGAGCACAGGCCGATGTTCCCGAGACCTAATTCACCTTAGATGACCAAACTAAAATTTGACCTATTCTTGGCAATAGTACAGGTCGAAACGGAAAGAAAAGTTAGCACACGTCAAGATTAAGATCAACACGAGCAATTGGGGATGGGACAGCTCATAACATAGGGAGGTTGCTAGTCACTAACGTAACCGAATAGCCAATCTAGTGTTCGCGAGAGTAATTCTCTAGGCTAAGTAAATAAGGAAATCATCTGCCAAGGAATGCAATGCGCGTTACGCAAGCCCATATAGGAATGAGACGGTAGCTCAAGAGAAGAAAAGGAAGGGAACACGCAGTAGGTCAAAATACCATGAAAAAGATCGGCACGTAGGGAAAGAAAAGGAAAAACAAAAGAAGATTGTCAGTAAAATTAGGGGAAAAGGAAGGAAGGAAGCAGCTCGGCACAGGCGGAAGATGTTCCAGAAAGCTAGGTAGATTTAAGGCAACCAGTAAGTTCCTCATAGCACAGACGTACCGAAGGAAGGACAATGGAAGCCACTAAGTCCCCTTATAGGCATCAGCAGGGGCCCATTTAACAGAAACTGGCTTTTTCAGAACACCTGCGTCTCATGGCAACAGCGCAGAGGGTCAGTTTATTCAAGAACATATGATTTATGGGTTCAGCCACGAGGGCCCACCAAGGCGAAGGGCTTATAGCAATTTCACGAATTCAAGTTGACGAAATCCTCGCTATAGTCCATGCCTCATGGGGAAGCGAATCTCCATAGCATAGAATGGACTAACCTAAATCGACTTCTGTGAGTTTCGTACGAATCGTTTCGCGCGCGCGACAGTTTTAATTGCTGCTGTCATGTGTTCATTTCTATCAGAAACACGATATCAAAGTCTGTACATATAAATATGATAGCACGTAATCTCCAAGTAGTTCCCATTGTCTTCAATTCCGGTTTATTTAACTACATATGTATTACCCTGAGGGATATTTCTTAGGACATACTCCAATTGCTCTACTGGCTCAGTTCGCATTCAAGCAATTGGCGGCCAGCTGCTTCACTTAACTATTCGATGTAGCTACTCGTGCAGCGCCTAAATTAGAGCATCAGGTACTATGACTGCATTATAAGATCTCTTATTATTAGTTTTCTGTTTTTACTTTTTCATTCAATCCAGTAAGGTTCGTGTCTCGCGAGAGTTACATTCCGTGGGGAGGTTGGATAACAACACACTATGCGTTTTCAGACTTAACTAGTCAAAAGCATGAAAAATGTATTGTAATTTGGAACATTACTGTTACAATAACTACTCGGGATTCAAATGTTAATCGCAACTGGTTATTTTTGAACTACGAAATTAACACAATAATTCACTCGTAATTTATGTCCAAAATACCGTCACACTGGTCAACTAAGAATACACTGAAGCGGCGGTACAACATGCGAACAATAAACGAACAATACGAAGTTAAGCAGGCAACCGTATAACGCCGAGAACTTACAAGGAATTATTCTCGCGACTGGGCAGAATCTATTCTAATTCAATACAGCTAAAACTGAACTCAAACTCAGAACCAATAATACTAATCAAACCAAACAAAAACAAACACATGAACTGCAAATAAAATCAATCCGAAATAAGAATCAAATATAATTGCGTTCTGATACGTCACCGAATGATTGTACTCGTAGAGCAGCTGGACAACAGAGAGAGATCCTGGGAGTCTTGAGTGAATGAATCCAAATCTCTATCAAATTAATCCCTTTATATACTCTTCATATTACGCCATGTATGATGCATGATTTCCGACGGATGCTCTTAATATACAGAGTTACGCCCCTGTTCTGTATGTTTGTCGAATGTGGCTACCGTAGATTAATATATTTACAAGATAAAATCGATGGCTATAGTTTTTTATAGGTCGTATCACTCACAGAGTTCGAAACGGTCTGTAATATAATTCATAGACAAATGACAGACCAAACACGTGAGTGAAAGTATTTAGATCTACATATATTTCTGGTAAAATATGGACATTTCGTCTTCAGTCTACAGATATTACGCCTCGACAACCTAGCAACATTGGGTCGTCGTCCGAACGTATTGACGCGACTTTCTGGCTTCAGCTTAATATAGGCCTAATATACACGAGTAAACTCCTCTGTAAACAAATATAGCAATATGCTATGTGGGCCATAAATTAGGCAGGGGTGTAAAAGGCTTTGTGTTGAAATACCATAATCATCAGACAATTCGTTTCAGAATTATTAGCGAAAAACAGTGTAACACGGCGAGTGAAAACTACGTATAGTAGTATATATTAAATTAATGTGTACTATTTCTGTTTTTTAAAGCAGATTGTGAAAATTTCACCCTAAAATATTGCCACCGAAAGCTTCGTTAGCTGCTTCGTGTGCATTAACATGTCGCAAGGCAAGCTGGATCGTATACCCACATTACTGCTCCTCCGAAATCAGCGAAGATGTTGCTCGTCTGAGTATGGCTTTAGAGATCGTAATTCTAGTTTTTCCTATTCCTAAATTCTACAGAACAACGCACACCTCTCCTTTGGTGATACGCTCAAGGAGCTTCTACCGAGGAGGGAGGCCTGCGGCCCATTTACAGATTCGCCAGTAGGCTAAGTGAACCAGATCTCTTATGGCTGTGAGACACGTTCACGAATTTCATTGGTGGAAGTCATGGGGGAGCAGTGAGTTTCACTGGGGAGCAGCAGACAAACAGAGTTACTGATATGCGACTGGTACGTACAAGACTGGCTGCAGCCGTCAGAGACTCTTTACTGATATGAGATTGGTGCATACGATACTGGCTGACAGCCATAAGAGACTGTTGAGCTTCACGGACGAAACTCCTGGCTCCCTCCTCTCTATAGAAGCTCCTTGGATACGCTGATAAGTATACCTTTTGTGCCCTTAGTCGAGCTTCACTTCTAATATAAATGGAATTCGGTATCTAAGATACTCGAGGATCTATAGGTCGGAGTCTTTGCTCAAGTGAAAAGCTATTTTGGCGAAAACAGAAACCAAATTTAAAAAAAAAAATATTGCTGTCAAAAAATCCTCGTGTTCGTGGCCAGCCTGGTTTGGTATTTAGCCTACCTACAACAGAACTATGCTGTTCTAAGGGAAGAAAAAGAATGGACGTACAGTACGTAAAGACAAACGTGACACCCATGCGCGAGGATGTTCTTACACAGGATCAATGCACAAGGGAACAGCAAGTCGGGAAAGAAAAGGAAGACCAAACGAAAGTACGATTAGTCAGGAGTATCAAATCGGAAGGAAGCAAAGTGGGCACGGAAGACAGATATCCCGAAGGCCTAGTTAATGGCAAAGGTAACCTATGGGGTCTCACTGGTGGTGCTGCTCCCCATAACATAGCATGTGCGAACCTAACTAACCTAACCCTATCATCTATCCTATGCTCCCTGAGAGGCTTTGGCAGTCTGCTGACCTTTGAAGAATAGCTTACCATTTATACTTCGTTGACTATGCACTCAACGTGAGCTTGAGCGTGAGCTGAGAGCAGCTGAACTTTGGATTTAGAAAACTCAGAATCGACAACAAATTACGATGTAAGAGTGTGCCAAGAGACGCTGTACCTATGTATCTTCATTGATTGGATTTCAACGCTGGCAAAGTATATAATAATTGCATTGAAAGGTATTATTTTACTTTCATTTAAACATGATTTTCATTATTTTTATTGTGTTCAGTATGTAAATTGGGTCACTTTAAGACAATTTTCACGAAGAAAGTTTTCGTTGCAAATGCTTAGTTTTCGAGATATATGACTTTGAAGTTCCCATTGTCTTTCTATGGGAGAAAATACCGAGCAATCTCATACAAGCGAAACTAGGGTTGGGTCAGGTAAGGTTAGGTAAGATTATTTTAGGTAAGATTAGGTTAGGTAAGATTAGGTTAGGTAAGATTAGGTTAGGTAAGATTAGGTTAGGTAAGATTAGATTAGGTAAGATTAGATTAGGTAAGGTTAGGTTAGGCAAGGTTAGGTTTGGTTCCTTTTAAGTCGCTAGCAAGCGTGTGGTGACATCGGCCATTTTCTCCCATAACAAAACAATGGGAACTTCAAGAACTAAACATTTGCGACGGAAACGTTATACATGTAAATTGTCTTAAATTCACCAATTAACGTACTGAAAGCAACAAAAAAAAACATGAGTAAATGAAAGTAAAAATTTACCGCATTCAAATATATTAGATACCATACATTTGCAATAATCTACAACATGGTCGACTTTCCACCTCTCAGTTTTAACGCGAGCGTAACAGGATGGCCACTGTCTTCAGTAGTAGTAGCATTCTCCTAGTTCAAGCATTACTACAGTACCCACTGTGTACACTGTGATCCAAAGAGAGGAAGAAAGGAACATAAAGAATGTCAAAAGGAAACGTGGAACCACTGCACGAGTAAACATGCATGGGAACAGCAATGCTGGAAAGAAGAGGAAGAACAGAACAAGGCATCATCAGTAGGAGTATAAAGGTGGAAGGAAGGAAAGTGGGCACATAAGACAGATGTCCCGAAGCCAAGGTATGGCTACAGTTTGCAACCTGGCCTAATTTTCACCTGTTTTCTTAAAGCGTGACAGAAAATTGACGAAGAAACAACTAAATAAACAAATTATCAATATTGTATTGAACAGTATAGGCCTTCGTTTCCATTTAACAGAGGGTGAAACAAGGGACCTACGGTATGACGATAGAAATAGGGAACTCGTGCACGAATATGTTTCCACGAAAGATCAACGCATAAGGGAACAGCAAGTCGGGAAGGAAGAGGAAGAACAGACGAAAGTAATGGTCCGTTAGCCCATGGAGAATTCTTTAGCATGGCGAGTAAGAAAAAGATTGAGACTCGAGGTATGATGGATTAGGCCATTGGACGCTAGAATGGCGATTTTCAAGTTTCGGATTCTGTACCACTCACAATGGGACCACTCCAAAAAATCAAAAATTGAAGTTTAATAGGCATAATTAAGTACATAGGTGAATCTAACGCTAAATGTTTATCTTGGGGTTAAGATTCGAAATCAACCTTCTTAAGTGTCAGCGCCTGTACGTATCCCATTTAAGACGAACGTAATTAGTGCTAATTAGCACTTTACTTAGCATAATCGAGTACATCAACGAAACCTACGCCAAAATATCCTTTGAAATGCCCCGAATACAGATCATTCATTCTAAAGTTTCAAATCTTGTACAGAGTGCATCTTAGAATGAGTCAAAAGGTCAGGTGAGCAGTACGTGATTTCAGAAGATTTACCTGAATCAGAGATAACTTTTTAGTAATGATCTAAGAGATTTAAAATTTTGCATGCGTATAGAACACGAGCAAAGAAAATGAAATTGTTCGTGACAAATTTTCCATTTGGGGCATAGACAACATATTTCGTAGAAAACGAAAATTTTAGGAAAAACTTTGATGATATGCTCCTACGTCACGTTTTCATGTAGACAGCCGAGACAGTGCTCATTTAACCCTTTAGCACACAAGAATCCCGTCCGGGCTACTCAATGACGTCATATTCATATTGCTGCACAAGACAACAGGCAGGCTTTTGCACAAAAAGTTGGTGACCAAGCTCTAAAAAAACTCCTGGCGGTTGTTATACTCTCTTCCCAAGCTTGTCACTTGCCTCTGTAAGCCGTACGAGCGCGTTTCCCCTCAGTGTCTCACAAGACTGGCTGAGGGGAGGTTATTATTGTGCATTCATCTGTGGTTCCGGTGCTCCTTGGCATCCAGCAATTGCGGTAATTCAGTTTAATTCTAGCTTATTATTATCTTGAATGCTTTTACTTCAAGGTGAATATGCTGCTCCAATGTCATACTGTAGCGGTATGAGACAATACACGTTTATTTTATGGTGTATCCCGCCCGGGATACTTGATCTCCAAGTAGTGAAGTAGACATGTCCCGTACGAAGCACTTGATCCTTTTTACTCAATCCAGCTTAGCTCCGTATGGGATACTTGTGTCTTGAAATAATGTATCTAGTCGTGAGGATCTACTGTATTATTTTCTTCCAAATAAAATTTGTGGCCATCCCATACATAAATCACTTTCTACTATATCATCTGTGTGAAAAATGTAAAATGTGATGCATATACATTCATCCCAAGCCATTGTACTGTACTTGATATTGCAACATTAGCTCAGATTTTCTTTGCAGTTTTTAGCAAAATCCTTCTGCAAGAAGGCTGCTGCACAGCCTGCAAGATGCATTGTTGCAGAACAGTTTCAAGATAGTGACGTTCAATTTGACGATCATGATGACTTTGTTGACGAACTTGCCTTCACTATATAGCTACTAGTGCTGCTACAGACAGGGAAACAGAGTGTGAAATACCACAAAAAAAAAGAAATACTGCTATGACACTGCTTCCTGAAACTAAAAATGAAGATTCGCATAGGCTACTATTGTCCAGCAAAATTAGATGAAAGAGGGTACTTCTTAGGAAGAGCACAAAATCCATGAACACGGTAAACCTCTTGTTTTGAGCCCGTTTGTGTATTTCAAGCAGTTTGTTCTTTTTGCAGAGGATTTGATCAAACGCACTGTTAGTGTATTAAACGAATCTTTTTGCCGAACAGAATGATGTAAATGTTTTCTTCTCAAGAGATACTGCAGAAATTGTTGCGTTTATCGGCATTATAATTTACGTGGGTCATGATAGGTGTCATTTCAGCACTATCGATCCGAGATTATTGGGATACTTTTACAACGATACACCAGGTATCGCCATTGATAACTTACAGGCGGCTCCAAAAAAACTTCGTGCAACTGTTCACTTCAACAACAAACGATGATACACGGCAGTCCTCGGACCAATATTTCATGGTTCGTCCACTCTTTGATATCATTGTTGGTAACAGTTTGAAAGTCCCAGAAACACGATTGCAATCGATTGACTACGTTATGGTTGCCTACAAAGATATGGAAATTTCTGACAATGCCTTATAGATCAACCTGATGAACTGAGCTTCAAGTCGTTTAGACGTGCAAGATCGGAGACCATCATTGACATAGCATTATGCCAAGGAGGACAAATTTTTCAACATCATTTCACTAATTTGATCGCAGAAGAACGAAAGATGAACTTTGAAACTAAACCTGAGATCGTGTCAGTACTTCTAAAGGCTCAAGAGCTCACAGTCAACTACATCATTTCATTTTTCAGGGATTGAGATGGTTACCACTTGAAAGTGAGATACGACTGCCGCTACACAGTAGCAATGCAGGATAAGGGACTGAATGGGAGATTTAGCAGAGAAATGCATTTTCCCTCATATCAAAGAGAGAGACAGATGAACATAACAGTTGTAAAGGAAACATACATCGTTCCCATTGGTACTGCACAGTCTGCAGTATTTCATTACAATTGAATGAAGAACAGAATTGTTTTACTGAGCTTCATACTAAATAACTAGGCATAAAGTGAAATTGCACTATTTTTATGATTGTTGAAACTATTTTTTTTTTCATTTAGATGCATTTATTCAAAGTATTATCCGGATAAAATATTAAATTCCACGATGGCATTTCAGTCATACAACGCACAAGTATCCCAACCGGGATGCTCCTAGTACAACTGTATTGATACATGTATTCCGTTTGGGATGCTTCAATTTTGATATATATCATTAATACTAATGAGTTTCATGAAAAATGTTCTTCTATAAATCTGTCTTGTATTACTCCAAGGAAGTGTTTTATAATGAAGAAACCGTCAAATTAATCCTGTTTTTGGTACTGATCCTTAAAGGGTTAATAGAGAAAACTATGCTCTACACGCAAACGCAAGAATATTTGACTCTTGAGATTGAAAGTTTAGTTTGAAATAGGCTAATAGGTAATTGAATTTCTAAATAGCTGTTTTTTTATTTATTCCAGCTATATATATTTTCTATTTCAGATATCTAAAGAATCATTCTGCTAGCTTGTTGAGCAGCTTTTCTTCTTTCAAATAAGCCCCATCTTGTCTCTCTGCGTCCAAAAGTGACGGAGGAGCACTTAGTCAAGCACCAGAAAACATTAGTTTCCAGGGAGTCTGTACAAGTACACAGATTTCTGCCACAGTCTCACTACCTCTCCAACCCCCCCACCCCAGTGAAAGTTCCACGTAAAACACTGCTCTAATATTTTCATCACATATTCCACATACTTATGTAATAAAACGCTTCGTGTATTTATTAATTTACTTCGTGTCCGCTTTAAAGGAAATAGGCGAAAAATAAGCCAGGTTGTAGATTTTGTAAATCGATGACCAGGTTGCAGAAGCTGACCTTTATCCCTTTATCTGAAGACAGTTCCTGCTTGAAACTTCTTGAAATCGGGACAATATATGTCTAGCTTCTGGAGTGCGATTTTATAACTTCATTCTCTCAGATCACGACGTATAAATTCGGCAGATGACTGAGCAATTACGAGATGATGATTCTGTCTTTCTCTTCTTCTACAGCAGTAGTATTCCCATTCAAAGGGGGGTCGCTGAAGCAGAGCTTGCTATTCCATTCATTTCTGTCCATTACCATGAGCTCCTCCAGCTCCATACCACGCATATCATCCCTCACCCAGTCGTTCTCTGAAGGTGCGAATTTTGTTTCACTGTCCAAAATTTCCGGCATTTCTGTGAAGCAGATGTTTAAGTTTGCAAGACCGTATCTTGGCTACGGAGCGCTGACATGCATACATGCTGGCTGGAGTTACATTCAAGCTTATTGCAGTGTTTTACTCAAGATTAATTTTTGCCTCTCACTCTTAGAGACGCTCACCCAATCAAGAAGGAAGATGGGGAACGTATAAGTAGTACAAAACTACTACAGTCTCTAGATCGAAGATCTGCTACGAATGCATGGAGAGCGATAAATCGTCTACAGTGCGACTCACGGTATTAGTGCAATTTGATTTTTCTTGAAAACTATTATTTCCTGTTAATATCACTAGATATTTCTATTGAATGTCGTAGAGTCATCATGTACAATGTTCATAATCCTATTATTTGAGAAATTGTTTGCTTTATACCATTTAGAAACTTACTTTTATCTAATCCACCCTCTTTTTTCCTGAACCACGATATTAGTCTCATGTATCATAATTGGTTAAATATGATGAATAACACACAAATTAACAACCAGTTTATTAATTAATTACTAAATAATACTTCAAAGAGTACTTGGAACACATTGCAACAGCAAACAAGGCAAAATAAACAAGAAATAAGCTCATTTATTAATGTAACGGCCATTACGTTTCATGACCTCAAAAATGCGGTCATTAACGGAATGATTCAATTTCTTAATAGTAGTACCATCGATGGATCTTGCAGCGACTTGTAGGGCCTCCCACAATTCTGCTTTTGAAAAAAACTGCTCACCCTCTGTATAAATTTTGCGCTTGATGATAGACCACAGATTTTCAATTGGGTTCAAATCTGGAGAATTAGGTGGACACGCTTTCAAATTCTGGTTTTTGAACCCCAAAGAAGCAAGGAATATGACATTCATTGAGTAGGGCGCAATAATTAGCAGAACTGATTTTAACTCCTTCATGGACCATTGTTGAACCTACAAATTTATCATTGACAATCCCAGCCCACAACATAACTCCACCACCGCCTTGATGGCGGCAAAAACGATGGTGGAGCTTGACCTCAAATCCAACCCATCCTTTAGACCATTTGCCTGGACCATAGAGAGTCGCTCTGGTCTCATCTGTGAATAAGACACACTTCATATCCTGGTTCATTTAAGACCTATCCCACGCAACTCTCAGAAGCACGTGCCTTTGTGTCAATGGAGGCTTTTTTCGGGAGATTTCACATTTGCAATTGTCCCCAAGATTCGGTTTCGCGTAGTTTTTGGCACTTTATTCAGACCAGAGCTATCAAAACTTGTTTAGCTTGTACTTCCCGATTTCTTGAAGCTTGAGGTCTTCCTGGCCGTTTCTTTGATAATGGCTTGCTTCTCTTCGTCTGTAGGATCTTTAGCAAGTCCCATTTTGAATATTATTTAAATAGAATAATAGCGTGGCTCACAGTATATCTGTTAAACAAAGGAATGTTCTGCAACCAACCTCTTCAGAATGTAAACAAATATTGCCAGATGAACGAAGCACACAGTTTTGACATGTGAAAACATAATTATCGTCGGACAGAAGATTTTCGATGAAAACTCAATAAAAAAATTGTTGGACTAATACCGTGGGTGGCACTGTATGCGATGCAGTCAAGAAAGACTTGAAGCAGAAAGGTTACAGAAGTGAATGAGAGCTGCTGCTGAACGTGAGCGGGAAAATGAGGAAACGACAAGTCAGAGAAAAAAGCCTTAAGGTTGTAAGCACGAGTCACGACAAAGGATCAATAAAGAAAATGAAGCAAGTCAGAGAAGAGAAGATTCTGCAACGTCCTAAATAAAAAATATAGATTATTGCGTGAATTTTTTCATGCACGGTTCCTCTAGTACATATAATAATTATATAGATATATAAAGCTAATTAAAAATGACATTGAGAATATTTCTCGATTTTGGCCATTCTGAAGCAGGCAGTTCCCCTCGATGATTTCATTTGCATGGTTGAGTACACGAATGAAACCAAGGCTAGAATGTTTATCTTGGGTTTAGGAAGCAAAATCACCGTCCTTGACTTAAATCTCAAGTGTCAGCGACTGTACTTTAGTCACTTAAGAATCAACCTAATTAGTGCTTTAGCTAAACGCATCAATGAAACCAATGCCAAAATATCCCTTGAGATGCCGGACTACGGATTATTCATTCTCAAGTTTCAAATCCTGTGCCGAGTCAACTTAAGAACAGTTAGTGATAGCTGAATATCAGCCAGTGACACTCTCATATCAAATTACTGCTTTTATTACACAACGATGCAACAGAAGGATTCAATGTCTCAATATCCATTTCTAATACCACTGGCCTTAAGATATTACCGTTACCACCGATGATTATTTAGGCCTAAGTATATTCCCTTGTATTGTTAATTGGCAAGTCTTGTGACCAATTTCCAACCAGAGCAATGTACGTATGGCAGCCCATTCCAACAATCTGATTTGAAAATGCTATAATATTATACACGTTCGATGCATTTTACTTTTACACCACATCAATCAATTGCATATTCTCAGCAGTACACGTGATGTAAGTACTGATTATACAGTAACACGTCATAAAGCAAGTGGGACACTGCTATTCTGGGACCTAATTGCAAAACCACAATGTTTTGTCAACTGAAACCACGTCGACGCTAAACTAATCCTAACGTCACTGTTCATACATGTAAGTATGCAATGCGTAACTAACCTCCAGATAGTGTACCATCCCTCGTTAAATCTGCTAAGTCTTCTTCGAGGTCAAACGGGTTTCCAATATTACTCAATTTAATTCTTGTACAAATAAGTTCTTAGATACGAAATATATCAGCCTTAACTTATGCACCGAAGACACCATTTTATATTGCTTTTCAATACGAAAAGTGAAGTTAATGCAGCTTTAGCCTTCATACTACATATACGCACCTAGACTCCAGTTTCATCTCCGCAATTGGCTCTATTCTCCCGTTTAAGGATAGGCTCCCATGTTGTTAACGAGTTAAGTTACGTACTCTGTACGTCCAGGTACATAAAGTAGGCAGTACTAGCCGTGTCTTGAGTGTACGGGCGCATGGCCATGTGGGAAACATTCCTAGAACGTGCAACATTGAATACATCACGCCCAGTTTAGCATGGGAGACCGTTTAACTCAGTGCAGAGGCGTAATTATTAGGGACGATTCTCTTAAGATAGCTTATTGACAGTGCAAACAATTTTATGAACCTTACAATTTTTGAATAATTACACATTTTCAAATCGAAAGCTGCATGTGACTGATTTCGCAATAGGCTTTTATCTGACTTGTGTAGTTACGGCATTACATATTTTTTTGCGTGTTCGAAAAGATCTTTATCGCTGATGAAGGGCAGAAGCCCAAAACGTCCAATGCGTATTTTATAAAATTGTACTAAAATAAAAAAATTAGGAATTACTTTGGCTCTTTTATTTATTTTTAAAATCTTACTTAAAAATATCAAAACCTGAAAGAAGACTTGCCGGTAATGCAAATCTATCATGAGATAATACACTAGCGGTACGTTACACATTATATACCGGTACTTATACATATGAACAGTGACGTTAGGATTAGTTTGGTCTCGACGCGGTTTCAGTTGACAGAACATTCTTATTTTGAAACTAGGTCTCAGAATGGCATTGACCCACTTGGTCTAAGACGTGGTTAATCACTATAGATTCCGCATACTGTTGAGTATATGAAATTGATTGATGGGGTGCAAACGTAAAATGCATCGAACGTGTATAATATTATAGCATTTTCAAATCAGATTGTTGGAATGGGCTGCCATACGTACATGGTTCTGGTTGGAAATTGGTAACAAGACTTGCCAATCAACAATGCAAGGGAATATACTTAGGCCTAAATAATCATAGGTGGTAACGGTAATATCTTAAGGCCAGTGGTATTAGAAATGGATATCGAGACATTGAATCCTTCTGTTGCATCGTTGTGTAATAAAAGCAGTAATTTGATATGAGAGTGTCACTGGCTGATATTCCGCTATCACTAACTGTTCTTAAGTGGACTCGGCACAGGATTTGAAACTTGAGAATGAATAATCCGTACTCGCGGCATCTCAAGGGATATTTTGGCATTGGTTTCATTGATGTGTTTAGTTAAGTAGTAGTAGTAGTAGTAGTAGTAGTAGAAGTTTTACTAGCGCTTCAGTGGCACACTGCCTATATCGCGCCAAACTATTCCTGTGTTTAACCACAGGCTCGTGGGCCGACTAGGGCGCGTTTTAAGTTTTAAGTTGTCAATGATTTTGTCTCGGCTTTTCTGCCGGTAGGTCTCAAAAGTGGTCAGTGCGCTACTGACAGGAAAAAAGCGCAAGTTGAGCATCTCCAACCCCCGGGCTCGGCTGGAAGCTTTCGCTCAGCTACGTTGCACACGGGAAGGAAACGAAATACAAGAAGGTAGAAGTCTAGCGGGAATAGGTCA